>ML832871.1:32314-51746 GCA_009831015.1 Picea engelmannii
GAGCACCTTGACCTTGATAGAGAGAAGAATCCTGGTAGCAATCCAATAGCCAAGCAAGGCTAATGCACCAAGCAAGAAGTAACCAAAACTGATCAGAGAGTCCAACCCAAAACTGGCGCAACACCTTCCCCAGGACTTGCGCATAAGAATGCCAAACTGCAGTGCGCACAAGTGACTTCTGCGATTCTGAGAGTGTGTCAAATGAGAGACTGGCGCCCTGTATTTATAGTATTTCTGGCAGACTTGCCTAGGCCGACTTCTCTCTCTGGATACTAATTAATTCATATTAATTATCTCTCTTTAGTCGACATCTCATCTAGGGTTACTTTCATTTCTTTGCTTTCTTCCGGAACGTTCTAATCTTGTCAAAGGTCACAATAGAGGTTCATACCTCTCGAAGCTACCATAATATCAACACTATTCTCCTCATATATAGACATATATTCCAAACTGGTTTTCCCCGGGGGGGTTTTATCCAGGGTCATGTTTACCAAAAATACCTGTGTACAATTTAATGTGTGTTAGAGTGTAGAACTGCTTTATTTTCAGCTGTAAATATCTCTAGGTGTGTTACATTTATTTTAGTATGCATGTGCTAACCCTTGGTGACTAAAACTACATGCTAGAGCACCTAAAATTGTGAATGTAACCGTAACAAATCAGCAAGAAGTTCCTGAACTGTTGGCTGTCCTAAAACAACAACAAAACCTTCATTGACAGTTGAAACTTAGAGCCAACTTGAGGTCAAAGACAGACCTAGTTGGCAGCTTGATAGGACCTGGAAAATCTTCATTTGCCGACATAGCTACCTTTGGTTGCATCTTGTTTCCACCCTTATTCTTGTTCAAACACTGACTTGCATAATGCCCAAACCTTTGACATGCAAAGCACTTGACTTTGCTCATGTCTTTCTTCTTGTCATCTTGGGAGGTAGACTCTCCACTGTCAATCTTCTTGAGCTTGCTCTTCTTTGCCTGGCTGGCAAGATCAATGTTCTCGTCATCAACCTTTTGCTGGCCTCCATTCAGTTCTTCATCTCGAAGTTCTTCTTGAACAAAGTCATCCCACAACCTCGTCCAATTAGGGAGCTTCTCACGTGCCACGATCCCTTTGATGAATGGTGTCCACTGCTTCGTGAATCCTTTCAGTGCCGTCCTCACCAATTCTGAATCATCTATTGTCTCCCAGATTACAGCCAACTCATCTCGAGGATTCAGGTGAGATAGGTTGTCACCATGTCTAATCCTGTGATTTTTGTGTCTTTGAGCTTCTCTGTCAACCCCATTTTGCGATTCTCGTTTTTACTTTGAAATAATCCCTTCAGAGCCTCCCACATGTCCCTGGCAGTGTTCTTTCCAAATAAATGAGGGATCAAATGATCCTTTACTCCATCTAGAATTATGCGCCAGGTTTTTACATCCTTCTGATTATGAATGACCAGTTGTGCCGCATCTGTTGGAAGAGTGATTTGAGTATTAGCAAATTCCCAGATCCCGTTCTCCATCAACATCAACATGATTCTCTTCTTCCAAGGACTGTAGTTGGAAACCCCATCCAAACTATCTTCAAATCATAATCCAGTTGCCATCTAGATCAAGCCCTCAACCTTGAAACCCTTATTTATCCCTCTCGTCCCCTTGAAGAAATCCTCATGACTTGCACAAAAACTCGGCTCTATTCCTTTGTAGCTCGACCCTTTCAACTAGCTCGACCTTGACCCTCTCGGTTCTCAGCTTAGCCCTCCATCGAGCAAATCGTGCCACTAAAAAAAACATCTTGTACGGCGTGTACCCACTCGGCTTGCACAGCCTCCATCTGGTACACAATCCCTCCTATCAGCCCTCTTCTCCACAAACTCTTCTACAGGAAACCCTATTGGCTTCCCTTCTGTGATCTGCCATAGAAAACAGCCCTCTCGGCCCTCTTCTACAATCTTCTACAGCCCTCTCAGCCCTCTTCTCTTTCTGCTACTGGAAGCCTCACGACATTCTCTTGGTCTTCTTACAACTGCTTCAAATCCCGTGTCAAAATATAATCTCTGGTCTACACCTTCAGGGTCTATGAGGCTTTGATGCCATGTTAATTCCTGAATACCAGATCTGATTTGATCTTCCGAACAGTTTTATACCCAAAAATATTACTTAACACAACAAATATATTTTTGAACTGTTGAAAACAAATACACTGGTATTCTTAACAATAAAATGCAGATCTTCCGAACAGTTTTATACCCAAAAATATTACTTAACACAACAAATATATTTTTGAACCGTTGAAAACAAATACACTAGTATTCTTAACAATAAAATGCAGAGGAAATACTAGTAGAAACACAATCACACATATATGACACAATTGTTTACCTTGGAAACCCCACTGGGGAAGCCCAACATTCAGTTTTTCTTTTATTATTGTCCCACAGAGAATTCAGAAAATTACAACAGCAATTCAGAAAACCTGTAACCCAGTTTTCTGTCCGGAAAATCCACCCACAAAAATCAGCCCCTACTTGGCCTTTGCTGGAGAACTCGGCCCTGCAGAAACCCTCAGCTTGCTGCCCCTCTCTCTGCTGCTTATATGGCAGCATACGGATCAGCCTGCGCAGATCTCCCACGTGTGACTGGTCCCTTCTTTTGGTGGACTGCAAACTCGACCTCTCTCCCAATCGGATTCTCCTTGCTGTTTGCTGTCTTCTCCTTAGCCACTAAGTATTTCACTCTTCTCTCTTGAGAAAATATCTTTCTCAATCACTGCAAATGAATCTCTCGTTCACTTTCTCATGAATGTGTCTTTGTCCTCTCCTTAGGATTTCTTTTATAACATTTCATTGACCAAAACCCTAACCCTTAATCTTCCAAAGTGATGGATGGCTAGGATTAAATCCTAAGCCTCACTTAAGATCAATGGTCAAGATTAGATCCAAGTCACTTAAATAATTTAAGTCACTTGTGACTTAACCTTAGAAAACCTTAGTCAATAGCCAACATTAATTAATTGGTTTAATTAATGTGTTTTGCCTAAGTCAAACTCAAGAAAGAAAAATAAAAGTCACTTACTTAATAAATTAAGCAAGTACCTAGAGAGGCTTTGGACATCTTCTGCATGCTGACACCTAGCCTATGCAAAAGTACCTGACCGAGCTACAATCATCAACAAAGGAATGGTCAGATATACTCATCATTCAGAAATAAACAAAATCGATGATACGAGTGTGGCTATGATAGATCAGAAACCTACCAAATATCCATGACTGAGTAAAGAATAAGAGAAGATTGGAAAAAACTAATTGGAGTGTGGACATATTTTAGAATAAAAGATTGTTATCAAATCCAAAATAAAATATCCTCAAATGTTTCACAATCTGAATTTGATTAATGTTTGTATTTTTTGAGATATATTTATTACCAAATATGAATATTCAATTTCATGTCTTGTACTGTTTGTAGAGCTAAGCACACTTCTAAGTATCTTCTACTGTTTGTCGAGCTAAGCACACTTTTAAGTATCGTGTACAAGGGTAGATAATTGTGTGTTTAGGTAGCGACATTATTACTTCCAGTGTTGTGTGTTAAGGTGAAGGCATTTATTTTGGGTCTTTGAATAAATTGTTGATTCCATTATGCATGTATAGCACCACGAGGATAACTGTAGATGCAAGAATCAGAAATAAATGAATATAAAGAGGACTTCTAAAACTTTTTCATGTCACTCTCTGAACACAGAGGAGCTGTGCGCTTTTATCCCAGAGGGTCAACTTCATGTGGTGTGGAAGTAAGTTCAATTCTATAGATTGCTAAACCTTTAATTCATCATGTTAATGGACTTTTTCTCTCATTGGTTTAGAAGTTGCCTATTATGATATTCTGCCACCCAAGCTAATAAAGATCAGTCCTTACAATATTCTGACAAGATGACTATTTCTATTAGAAGTCCTTACAATATTCAAGTTGGAGCTGACCTAAATTATCTTGCAGCTTACTATATCGTATGAAGTTCCTGAACTCCTTGCAGGTGTTGCTTCAGTAAGTATATCTCTTTCCCATTCATTGGGCTTTTTACAATTATGAACTTGGGTCATATGTCAATTCCTTTTTGATATTTGTCGGTAACAACATAACACATTGTAGGGCATGTATACAATACATGGTTTTTTTTTGGTAGTTCTACTGATTACTAAAATTTTGCATAGACCATCATATCATGGTCTATTTCTTAGCAACCAACATGTTTAATTTCATTCGACGATTTGAATATTTCTAGCTTATAAAACCTTCCTGGCATGTAAGTAGTTGTCTCTGTAGTGCAACATATACCCTCATGGGCATGTAGCTTATCAATATTCTTGGTTTTTATAAAAAAGGAGACCTGATTCTTATTATTTGAGTAGATACAGCGCTTCATAAAGGTGAAATTATTATATAATTTACAAGTTTTTTTACAACTAAGATGAATTTAATATTTCAATTTGTGTTTCGACCATGATCCTATCATCTGAAAAGCCTTTTGGTGAAGGGAAGAAAATGACGTAAAAGACATTATTACAAGCATTATAAGAATTGAACTTGGGCATCATCCAAAATTTTGTTTCTCTAACTAACCATCATATCCTCTAGTGGTTCTGTTAAAATCAAAAGGTCAATAATTCGTTTTAGAGCATAAGAAGAGCTATCCAATTATAAAGATGGCATATACCTATCATTTTGTGGCTGCTCAAGAATTTCAAGAAACTTAGATTAAAGAATTTAGAACTTTAAAACTAGATTTGGGCAATCTATGTGACAATGTCACCTTCTCACTCTTGTCAAGTGACCTGCAAAACTCAGTTATAATAGAATGCATTAAGCTAACTTAAACAATCACTCTTTTGCACAGTAATGCAGGACTGAAGCAAATGGGTGTAGGGGTAATCATCTACTCATTTCCATTAACAATCAAATGCGTTTACATATAATATAGGCTGCACTTTTGATGCTCTACTTGGCTCTTGGGTTGACTCCTGAGAAATGACTCTGATATACCATTGTCGATCTTATGAAACTAACTCTATAATCTAATTGACTGTCTCACTTGGCTGGCCACCCAACTGTAATGGTTGCCATCCTCCTTATTCTTTTTAGGCTGATTGTTCAACTCCCTCTACAACTCTTTCCCTGCCTCTTTGTCGCTTCACCTTCCATCTGACTGCTCAGGTCCACACTTGACTGTTCAACTTCCTCTTGCAGTGGCCTTTTCATTTACCCCCATGCTTTGTCACATTGTCATGTATGGTCCCCGCGCGCGCTCACCATATGCACTCATCAAGCTCTTTTTGATGTCATCATACTCTATGCTTCTTCTTTAACTATTTCACACTTCTTTGATTGTTGCATGCTTTTCACCTCCATGCCTAAAATGTGTGCTTCAACTTCATGCTTATTCATTGGTGTTTCCATCTATTACACATATCTTTTGTTGCACTTACTTGTGTTGTTCTCCCTTATCATGCACTCATTGGTATTATCTCGGATGCCCCTAGACAAGCTTCCCCTTGTGAATAAAACTTTGTGCATCCTCATGCTAACTTTACATCCTCCGCCATCATCTTCCCCTTGCAAATTTTGTGATACCTTGCTTCAGAAATACATGTGTTTTTCATGTCCAATCGATCCTTCCGTTTCACTAAGTACTGCTTGTACTCAACTCTCTGCATCCTAGTCGCCTTCTTGTCCTGAACTCTCTTGATATCTTAGGGATTCTTCCTTGGCATCCATTTCCACCATTCCACCTTTGTGTGTCGTTCTTCAATTGTATTATCCTCCTTTGTGGTGATGTCTCCTCCTTGAAAAATTAACATTTCATAACCAACCACTCATGCAACTTGTCCTTGGTCCTGAATATAGTCTTTCGTTCATTTCTCTCTTTGATCCAAATGCAGTGATATCCACTCTTCAAATCAATTTTCATGAAGTATTTAGTGCCACTCAAATTGTCCATCAGATCGTCCATCCTTGGAAATGGGACCCTATTCCTGATTGTGATCTTGTTCAATGCTCTGGAGTCTTTACACATTTCCACTATCCATCCTTCTTTGACATAATTAATGTTGGAATTGCACTTGGGTTTGTTACCCCCTCTCTCTCCTAGGGGTAACTAGAGGAGATCATGTCTCATGGCCCGCAATGAAGACAATGAACCCTATGATGATGATCAATGTTCTCCATAGACAATGACCCCCTAGATGCCTCATTCCTCATCAACATAGCTCATCACCCTAATCAACAAAGTTCATTGAAAGATAGTGGTCCAACACATTATGAGGTACATTAGTCCTTGTATCATATAGAATGTCATATTTAATGTATTTGACATGTGAGTTAGGATCATGGGTTGAAGTTGGATAATGAATCATTAGCTCAGAAGTTATGCTTTTTGTCTTGTTTCACCTTGGAGGCCATCATTAATGTCCTAGTCCTGTATTGTCACTCTTGGGGAACAAGTTTTGATAAGGGTAACGTATCATTCCCCCCCCATACTTAATACTTTCCATCTTGGGGCCTTCCACAATGTACTAAACTTCGGTATGGCTGTTACATGTGTTAAATAATACTAGACTTTCGTCAAACACTTAGTCAACACACTGATTTCAACCTCCAATAAAGACTTCAGGAATAAACTGAACTTTATGAGAAGAAATACAAAATGACTAAGATATGAAAAATATAGCAGTAGAAATAACAATGAACAATAGACAAAATATCACCACATTTAACACAAGAATTTCTGGGCAATGCCCCTGGAAAAGCTCCAAAGGGAAAACCTGCCAAGGAGAGATTTTTCTTATTGAGCTTGCAGGAAAATTTCTGAGTTTACAACAACATTTTTTTCAACAAATAAAACTGTACTTATCTAGAAAAATATGCCAACAATCCACTTCAATTTGAGTGCTAAACCACCTTGAAAACGTGCCAGCTTACTGTATGGCTTGTATGGCCCTGTACAGTCAACACAACAACAAATTGTGCCTCGAATTCTGTGCCCAAATATTTGTTGTAAAGTCTTGTTATGTATGTACAAGCTACAACAAAAAATGCACCCAAAACTGCCTCGAAATATGTGCAACCCTTGCCTCAATTTCTGTGCATAAAAATAGTTGTATGGACCTGTTATCCCCCCATGCTAGGGAAAACTAAGGAGATGATGCATCAAGGCCCTTAGGTTGCAGACATGGAGTACCGAGAGGCAGATGAGCAGGTAAAGGGCCTTCATTAACCACACATCACCATCCAATCGATGGCAGCGACATCCACCACACCCAACTTGGCCTACAGAGGACAACATGTCTTGCTTCATGAGGTAACAAGTCCAGTGTCGTGGTAAGTGTCATTTTAACATTTGAAGCTTTTGAACATGTGCAAAGGATCATTTCTTGATTTAGAAAATGTTTGCTTGGAAATTATGCCTTTTGCCTCTTTTCACCTTGGTGGTTGACATGTTGTCCTAGCAAGTGGGTTACCCTTGGGAAAAGGGCTTCTATTAGGGAGTCTCCTTGATGGGTCATTGTACCACTCCCGTCCATACCTATCACTTTCCACACTTATTTCCCTTTTGTCTCCTCATCTTTTGGGTTTTCGGGCATATTGACCCAAGAAGAGGACTTGCACCTTGTTCCATGGGAAGAAAGGGCTAAAGGCCCGGAGGTAGATTGCAGTTGCTATAAAAGAAAGTAAACACAACAAATAAGGACCATCAATAACCGGTCCAACTTGAGCTCTACCTACTTAGTGCTTGCCTCGATCCCAAATTGAAAATGCTAAAGCTTGAAACCTTATAAAGGGGACTAGCAAATTATAAATAAATGAAAGCAGGGATTGGAAAGATGGCTAAAAATGGGTCGAGGAAAAATAGCACCTAAATAGTTGGTAACTCAAGAGCAAGCGCACCCTCTACAGAGGCACCCATAAATGAGACAATACAAGCCCTTGTATGCCAAGAAACCCCATGCCCAAAAGTTACACCCCGATCCACCTCATACCTTTTGCATGACTTAGAGAGGGTCCTCTTGGGACACATTTCTTGACTTTGGAAATGATCTACCCAATAGGTCACCATGACAACCCTCCCATACTTAAATTTGGCAAGTTGTATAAGGTCTTTGAGCATTTATTTATTTTGAAAAGGGGGGATTTGATGCACATGTTTGGATGGTTATTTTATTAGATATAGCTTACTTGGCATGATACTTGTGACTTGCGGACCCTTGGAGGGCGAATTTGTTTGTCTTTGCAGGGCCTTTCCAGGTGGAAGTATTTTCGTGAAGGCACAAGGTTGCTTGGACCTTCATAGGGGCATGAAGCCCATAGGTTGGATAATGCACCCCCTCTCATTGGACACATGGGAGGATGAACATTGCCTTTGGAGGCACTTGGAGACCATGAGGTGATCACATTCCAACCCCTAGCATCCTAACGTTGGCCTTTGGAGGCTTAAGGCATCACTTTCTATGCCCTAGATGTCACATGGGCTTAAGGTTTAGATGGGGTTTCTCATGGTTGATGGTGATGTGGCTTGGTTTGATGGAGAGATAGACACTTGGCATGCACTAAAGCACTTGGTGGCAGGGCACATGGCCTTTGGAGGCCCAACGATCTTCATCAAGAGGCTCAACGTTTCTCTTGGAGGCCTAATGTCACCCTTTAGGGCATGACGTCACCCCTAAAAGGGGATTTTCTTTATGTATTTTGTAATTTTAAGTTGTAAAGGACAAATAGAGAAGGTCGACCTCTTTAATTTGTTGTTAACCTTTAAAAAGTGGACAAATTGGTTTTGAGTGACTTTGTATAAATAAAGGTCACTCTCATTTCATTTTATCATCATAACTTTGAGAGTTTTGTACTCTCTTGGTCGAATTTTTTGCCCTACTTGGGATATTCTATCTCTCTCTCTTCTTTGGTGCAATTGTGGAGGCTCTTACTTGTCTATTGGAGAAATAAGCTAGGCACTATCTCTTGGATGCTTCTTTCTTGGTGATGTGGTGGAATATTCTTGATAAATGAGGGTTTTTCATACTTTCTCTTGAACTAGGTAATAAATTTTTGCAATTGTGTTGTTTCTTCTTGGTTTTAAGGATAATATTGTCAAAACCCTTGGAGGAGTATAAGGGCATACACCCTCCATCAATGTCTACTTTGTTATCATTGAAAAAACTACTTTGCAAAGGTTGCTACAAGGAGTAAAAGGGCTTACTCCATTGTAGATTTACCTTGCTAGGTTTGTTTACTCTAGGGAGTAAAAGGGCTTACACCTCTAGAGGAGTAGTAAACCTAGCTTATACACAAGAGACCCCATAACCCAATAGATAAGGCACTAATCTTATTTGCATTAGAGATTGAAAATTGTGGATTGGTAAATGTAATATCAAGGAGATTGAATTGTTTAAGTTTTGATTCTTATTCTGCATGCTTTAAGCTATTGTTTTCCCTAGGGCGTCTTGTTTTGGCCAAGTAATTCTTATTGTTGTTATAAATTTATGCTACAACCAATCGGGGTGCAACAAACTAATCTTCTTTCACTCTTTATTCATTATTCTACCACTGAAATTTACTTGTAAACCTTGATTATTGTTCTACTAGTTGTTGACTATCTTTTGAGCAGTTTACTTGTCAATTTTGGTGGCTAGAATTGGTTTTTGTAGCAATTGATTGCTACAACCATTACGATGTTTTAAAACTTGCTGATAACACTACATACAACCCTCTAATCATCATCAAAGTCTTGGTTAAATCGTTGGAAGTTTAACTAGTCATTGCTAGCTTTATTTCCAACATCCTGTACTTGATTTTGATGGTTAGGTTTGCAACTATTGTTATCATTTGTTTCAGATATATATATTTCTATACTGTTGCAATTTTGGGACAACAATGTTTCTTGTTGATTCTCCTTGGTTAAAGGCTTGGTTTATTATCATTTGTCTTGTTCCGGGGCAGGGCTAACATTGTTTTGTAGGTATCTAGCACTTGGCAACCATTCTCCACTTAAAGACTCTCCTTCAAGCCTTTCTCCATTTCTAAATCTGACCTATAGGGGCACTCATTCATCATTATCTCACTTCCCATCTCAATCCCCCTAGGGTCACCGAGATTCCCCCCTTGTGGTGATTTCATCATCACTAAGGAGTGTCTATCTAAGATGACAGTGGGTAGGTACTCCCGTAGTTGACCCACCTTAGTGGTTTGGGTTGGGATTTTCCCAAGCTACAATCCATGTGATAACAAGACCTGCTAAATCCGTATTGTACGATCTCCTTTAATGTTGTGTGAACCATAATTAAATGTTGAACCCTTCTTGGGATGCATGCCAATCCTCCTTTGATGCTACTCTTTTCCTCTCAGCTCAATCTCTCTTGGAAAGTGTGCCTCTTCACATTCCCTCCAATCTCCCTTGAAAAAGTGCGCCCCATCTCTCTCACAAGCTCCTTTTATTTACTCATTAATGAGTAACTGCCCTAACCCTAGATCTCCAAAGAGATAGACAGTCAAGATTAGGTCTTGCCCTCTTGAGATCAACAATCATGACTTAATCTTTCGTTGAGTTCACTTAAATCACTTAAGTGATCCATGTTGGAATACTGAAAGGGGCGGTGAATCAATATTATGCAAGTTTCACCACTTTTAACTAGAATATGTAAGCATCAATTCATCAATAGTTTATCACTTATGCCTTCATTTAACATTCCATGAACATAAAATCATAAACAATACCATTCAACAATATATCACATCATATACAATGCACAAGAGATTTTTACGTGGAAACCCAAATGGGAGAAAACCACAAAATGCTTTCTTATATATCAAAGATTACATTCATAGGAAGCAAAAATTCTCCAGCACCAACTGGAAGGAGGCTCCAACCTCCTGTTTACAGGCTCCAACCTAAATGAAGTTACACCTCCCAGAATTCTCCAGCTCCAATTGGAAGGAGGCTACGACCCCCTGATTTACAGGCCCCAACTTGAATGAAGCTCTAACTCCCTGTATTTCTCCAGATCCAACTGGAAGGAGGCCACATCCCCCTTTCCTTGCCCCTTCCTTCCTCCTTGAAATATAAGTGTAGAATCAACCTGTCACTATCACTGGTACTAATAATCAAACTATAACTGCCATTGCCACTGTCACTGCCATTGTATCTATCATTGTCACTTTCACTGATACTTTAGTTATGTAGCAACCTGGTGTATGTGATCACAGACCCGTAGACCTTTCTCAACTTTAGCAACAAGAGAACAACATCTTCATCAAACTTTACCTCAGACTCATGGGACTAGTTTTGGATTAGTCACAAACCCTAACTTTCAATAAGCATAACTCCGTACCTGTAATGAATAAAGATCTGAAATTTTAACCACAAATACTCTGAGATCTTTCTTCCATCTCAAAATTTCAGGGTCTGAAACTTCTCAGAATAGAAGTTATAGCGAAAATGGAAAACCTTCTTGAATTTTAGCCTAGTTTGGAGAGAAAACTTGTACAACATGCCACGTGCTCAATATTTGATATCTAATTCTGAAACTTGCACACAAGAGACTGCATATGTTATATTTCCATTGCAATTGGTTTCATAGAATTTGGATCCTCTATGAAGAAGTTATGACTGTTTTACCAAGAACACCTGTTTGAGATTAGTTTCCAGAATAGTCAAGAACCCTATCTTCCACATAGAGTATCTCCAAAAATACAACGACCCAGAAGCTGAAATGTTTACCACATGTACCTTGATATGTGTTCTCAACAACCTCTAATGTTTGCTATTTGAATCATTCTAGAGAAAAAAACTATAGCAAAAAATGGTAAGATGGCCTTTAAATAACATACCTTAGAACACATCATCACAAGACTTCATCCTCCCTTGGAATTTCGTCTTTATTCACTTCATATTCCCTCTGCAATTCGCCTCAGATCTCCTTGGTTACCTCAGATAAAAATCACTTGAGTTGATGTAACAAATGAACTCCTTGGTGCCTTATTTATACTAGATATGGCACCCTCTTTTTGACCCAAATAAAATTCAATTTAATTTTTAATGATCATTCCATTGAGGCCGACTTTACCAACAACATCCTTGATATTTATTAATGGGTCTGACTTGTAACTTCTTGTTTGCAACAACTTTTATTCTTTTAATTAATTTGTGGCCAATTTGTCACTTCTTGTTACAACTGTTTAGGTCTTCTTAACCATACTTTGGGGCTTCCATCTTCAAGAGGGTATATCTCCTCAACCGTGAGGAACCACATGGCGTGCCACCTATCGTTGGAAATGATATGACGAGGACTATCCATCTATGAGGGTTGTGCATCCATTTATAATGTCCTTCACTTCAAAGAACTTCGAGCATCATGACCACACCTCTGGGCTTCTTCTAGACTTCTTCAAAGTTGACATCAATGACAATCAATTTTCCAGCAAGCCACACTTTATAAAGTCACTTAAGAGAGACATTTGCTCGTCACTTCTGCATGCTGGGCACCGCCAATGCAGAAATACCTCCGAGCTACAAAAACTAACAACATGCACACCAAAAAGACCCGTGGTTCATCATCTTATGAGAAGAAGGGCTATAATGCTAAGATTGATGCAACTGCTAGAAAAATGAATAAAAGAAAGAATGTTATAAAAGAGAAATAAATGTGGGATAATGAATGGCTAACTTTAAAAGCCAAAGGCCAACTTGAGCTCTACCCCCTCGCTATGAGGCAATCACCCCTAGCCCTAATCCATTGAATGCATATCAAAATGAAAGAACTTAATCCCAACAACAAAGAAAAGAAAGAATAAAGTTCTTGAAACCTGAAAAGGGGACTTCCAATGCATAAAATGAATATCAAAAGGTGATAAAGGGGTTTGGAATACACACACTACTGAGGAAAGGGTATCTCAAGGAGAAAGCACTCCCTCTACAAAGGTGCTTATGGAAATGGACCAAGCACGATACCTTGCATGTTAATGACTCCATCATCATGAAGTAATCCAGTACATTTTCATTAAACATACTTACACTTAGATAGGTTTCTTGGGAAATATCCTTCTACCTGGGTTCTAACACACTTAATATGGTCTTTTGATGGTCCTCCCATACCTAAACTTGACAAATTGCATAAAGTCTTGAGCTAATGTGAAGTTTGAAGGGGATATCTAATGTGAATTGCTCACGTGGCTTCTGTTTTAAGTGATGGCTTACTTTGTATGATTCTAAGGACTCTTGTACCCTGTGATTATTGGTCTTGCTTGATTCCATAGCTTTAGCCTTCGAGTGACGTGGGCGCACTTGACATGGTCCTTTGGAGGACACCCTTATGATTGCACCCATGATGTTGTGCATTATATACAAGATATGGCACGTATGATGCAAAGTGTTGGGTCATGTCATGACTTGACACATTCAGATACATTCTCGCATACCTCCTGGACCTTGGATGATGGACAAATGAGCTCTCATTTTGCAAATATGGCCATATGGGTTGACAGATGTGAAGGAAGCCCACATCATGGATAGTGCACCCCATAACTTGTTAGGCATTGGATGGAGGACGTTGCACTTGGACATGATTGGACACCATTCAAAAAGGTGATACTACTTCATTCCACCTTGGATGTTGACCTTTTCACCTTGGATTTTGAGAATATGGATGATGACATCATGCGCTATGATACTTTCATGATGATTGGGGCTTGCTTACCATTGGGGCACCATTTTGAGGATGAGTTGGGGTCTTTTGATGATGAGACATGACCTTTGATGAGGAGGTGTCACCTTTCACCATGCTTTGCACCTTTTGATGACGAGACGTGGCCTTTGGAGGCCCTTTAACTCTTCTAGAGCATTACATCATCCTGGTTGTGGCTTCCTACACCCACATGTGTGATCTTGGAGGAGACATTTGGGTGTATTAGCATGCATTATTATTCTTTGAGGCTATTTGAGGGGTCGGCCTTGACCTATCTCACTTGTATCATGGATCATTTGTATTTTTGGGGGCTTTCAGGGGTTATAAAGAAGCTGGTGCTACCTCATATAAAGAGGCTAGTGCTACCTCATGGAAAAAACACAACTCACCACTTTTGAGAATCATTACTATTTGTCTTGTTCTCTTCTCTTCTCATTATGGAGCTCTTGTGCGCACTTTTGGAGTGATGTTGTGGATGCTTTCTCTTGTTATGGTGGATTTTTCATGAAACTAAGGTTTCCTCATGCATAGCGACTTGGCTAGTAAGTGCTCTTTTCAAGTTTAAGTGTTTCTTCTTAGCATATTTTGGTGAATGCTCTATTAGATTGGTAATAGTTGCATGTTATCCTTGACTAATTTGTTGAAACCCTAAGGAAGGATTAAGATTGATTATCCCCTTCCCTTGTTTTATCTATCTTAATTTTGTTGAAGCATACAAGGTCAAGATTAGGGATTGTGAGAGGACATCCCCTTAACCTTGTCTTTAAGGTTGAAACCTAGGGTTTATGAGAGGATAAACCTTAGGGTTTGACCTAGTTTCCACTTAATATCATTGCTGGACTCTAAAGAAGTAGGACGACACCTAGGGTTTATGAGAGGATAGACCCTAGGGATTTTTTTCCTAGAAGGTTTTACCTAGGCTTATGAGTGGATAATTCTAGGGTTTTAAGTCTTCATGTCTTCTCTTGCATTTGGCCTCCATTGAGGTTGTTCCATTGACTCCATTTGCCCAAGGAAAGAAAAACGACACTGGTCTTTTGTTTGCAAGTGATACAAACTCTTAATTAATACTCTCTCTCTCTCTCTCTCTCTCAAAGTGACTTGTTAGTTTAGGTACTTAATTACATTTGCATGCTAATTCCAATTCAACGTCTTGCATTCTAAGCCATTTACTTGCTGCTGCTATAAATGTTTGTTACAACCATTAGGGCTTGAGCATATTGTTGATAACTAATATAGATCCATGCTCTTAACTTCATGCAATTATTGGTGGATAATTTGTATGTGTTTCCATTGTTATTAGGCACATTTTCATCCATTATATTGTTGACTTAGAGCTGATATATTATTGTTGTTGTAATGTTGTTATATGTTGAAGTGTCTTATCCAATGTTGCACTTATCGTTATCAGGAATTTATCACCGGGGGTCCAAAATTGAAATTATTAGAAATATCGGGGAAAATATCGGAAATTATCGAGAAACTTTAAAAAATACAAAAATAATCATCTTTTTTCAAATTTTTAAACTTCTAAAGAAACATCGACATCAAACAAACACATTGTCACATAAATGTGAAAATAAAACTACAATATAATATGTATATGATCATTGATGTCAAGTGGTCCATCAAACATCGATACTGAAATATGATATTTGTCTTGATTCTTGAGTCATAAGTCCTGAGTTAAAACAATGTAATACAAAATCACATCAAAACGAAAATAAATGTATCTCATGAGATGATCATCACGAGGTATCAAGATTCTAAATACTATAAGGATAATCATAGTGCGCTAAAAAGGCATGGTAGAGGATTAAGGAAAATTTCTTGCGGTTCCCTTGCCCCTGAGAAGCTTGCGGTTCCCATGTGGTTCTTCAATTCTTCCCTCTATTTTTTCTTCCTAGTAATATCAAGAATTGAGTTCTTTGCAACAAGGACAACATCCGAGAGAGTTGTAGGGAAAATTTCCACTTGATGTCTTGGGACTTTGGCAAGGTGGTATTTCAAGCGGTTGATTCCACCATATATTTCCATTCCACATAGCTTGCAACTCAACTTTGTTCTATTATAATCCACTGGTTCACCATACTCCCACATTGAATCCATTTTTTTGAGCACTAATCAAATGATAGATCTTTAAAACTTAAACCTATGGCACAAAACAAATGGGGAAATTCAAAATCTAGATCCACAAATTTCAAAACCCTTAAAGAATGCTGCAATTAAACTATCATAGCTACATAAGTGTTAAATATCCCATTAAAAAGGAAAGAAGAGGCAAATCTAATGGACATTGCAAACCCTATACTAAATCTTGAAAAACAAAGAAAAGAAAGGTATCCATTTTTCTACATACCTAGGAATATGGATATGGTAGATTGGACTAGATCCCCACTCCACAAATGTTTAGTTGATGGCAATGAAAACTATGGATTTCCCCTTGTTTGCTTGATCACTATGGAAAATGGTCACAATACCCTAAGAGCTCAATCCCCCTAGGCACCGCTTGCAAAATGAGAGAAAAAAACCCGAAATCGCAAGTTAAAGGCAAAAAAACCTGAACAAAATGTAGCAGGGCGATAATTTCCATTAACTCGAGATAATATCGGAAATTATAACGGTAAATTCAAAATATTGTAATTATTGCGATTATTTGCAGCGATATTATCGCCGAGGGTCTATTTGGCGATATTTTCGCAATAAATTCGATTATGTTGCGATACGTGCAACACTGGTCTTATCATAAATCCAAGTTTTGCTACAACCATAGATTTTTCTTTGATAGTTAGTGTTTCATGGCTTTTAGGTGACCTCTTGATTGAGGTACATCCCTTATTTCACCTTAGGAACACCTCTCACACATGCACTATCAACTTGTTTCACCTAATTCACCTTAACCGTACTTCTAACTTATCTAATCAATCAACCGATATAGGGGGCCGTAGACTTTCCCTAAACTTGCTATAGGATTCCTTGAAGTTGCGAGGGAAGCCTCCCTTTTGTTGGGTCCTTGTCCATCACTAAAACAAGGGAAGTATTTTCCGAAGTGACAGTAGCAATTACTTCCAATTGTTATGCAAGTTTAGCATCTTGTGAAGGCTTTGCACAAGTGCTAGATTTTGTGATGACATGGCTTATACTCTCCTTAACCAATCCTTTGACAACAACTCATAATTTGTTAATTCAACTCCATGCTTTCCATCAAACTTGTTACATGCACTGCTTGATCTGACAATGTTGCAGAATCAAGTCATTCTTGTGTGCTATCTTCCTCTATGGGAATCGTTTTGGAAAATTTGTGCACACTATGTTATTGCATTCTTTGAACAACTTCTCCACTTCTACAAGGATAACTCCTTCGCATTGTGCTCTATTGTTTCATTGCAATTTGGTACTTTCCTTAGTACTATGTTGTAGCATTCCTTTGTTTCTTCACCAAATTCAAGAATTTCTTCATTGACAACACTAACACTTCTCTAGGTTGTTCATCTTTCGATGGTAGTGTTATCACTTAGATCTGCACTATGAAAACCTAAGAGAAAACTATGAGTAATTAGCCCAAAGTCATCGCTAATTACTCCTCTGTTCGGATTGGTGCATTTCCAGTCACAAGGGGGCATCTCTAGTGTTCATGCACTATCAATCACTTAGAAAATTTGTGTGTTAGTATGAAATATCAACACATAAAATACTTGGCCTTGGTATGCATGCAAGCAACCAAAGACATAAGAATGTTTATACTTAAATAAGGTGAGAGAATTCCAATTTGCAATAGGTAAATATGAAAGAAGGAAAGACAGTGAATGTGCACTTTAAGTGATCGATACAATCAAAGTAAAGGCACTTAGGCCACCCACACCACTGCACAAAACAAGATTATTGAACCAATGAATTCAAAGAGATGTGAAGGAATTGCATAAGTCAAACTCTATCACTGTATTTGTTAAAAGATTGGCGCATCATAGAGACATAATACAAGACTAGTTGCAATAATATGCTCTGCAAAGAGTGTAGGTAGCAAGAAGAGAAAAATAAGATGGAAGAGAGAAGATTGCTACCTGCTCACTGAATAAACTTTTATTCTGTTGAAATAATTGTTGAAGATTGAGTAGCTTCAGAATATATCCTTATTGTATTTAACCAAGACAAACCCTAAAGAATATTATTATATTATATTTGTTAATTAGGCCCTATTTTGCCTTTGTAAAAGTCGGCCCTATTGTGCCTTGACTTGTAAAAATAAAAATAAAAGGTAAAGTAAAAGGTCGGCCCAGACCTAATTTTAGGCTGGCTAAACCATTTTTTATAAGGGAGGCCAGTGCCTCATTTGTACTCACACACTAGCTCTGCAACTAGGAAGAGGAAGTGCGCAAGTTTCAGAGGGAGATGCTACTGTAGCTAGGAGGTGACGCCATGGAGATTCTTGGTTTATCTCTTGGGTATCTCTTGGTTAAGTGGTGCACTACTCTTCCCTAGTCAAGGGTTTGAGGAGGATCTTCTGCTTTGTTAGTTCTCTCTTGGAGAGAGGCATTGTTCTTGAATGGTGAATCTATATTGAGGAAGTTTGTTGGGTTTTTCCCCTAGAGGGTTTTCACAGGGTAAATATTTTGTAGATGTGGTTGTTATTCTTTCAATGATCTTTTATATGCAATTATTGTGCTAATGGTTTATAAGTAAAATAACACTGATCTAATTAATTGCTTAAGACATAGAAATCAACATGGTATCAGAGCGGGCTTGAAAGAAGGCATTTTCATACCACATAAGAATTAAGACCATCTAGGAGCTCGCCCTAGGAGGGGGCATCTAGTCCCTGGAACAAAATTTCAAAATTTGCAGTTTGAGAAATTAGGGTTTCTTCATAAAACCCTAAGTTTGCAATACTGGTTGCAATTGCAGTATCAGTTGCAATTGCAGTGCCAATTCCTTCATGCCAATTGTAGTGCCAGTTGCAGTGAAAGTTTTTGTGAAGTGTTGGGACTGGTTTTTTATTGTCCTAGTGCGCCTTACCCTAGCAAATCCCTAACGATTACAAGTTGAAGCACCTTTGAAGTTTTAAAGGTTCGTTATTGATTGTCGATGCTGCCAGATGGTGCCACTACCTGTCGATACTGTTAGAGGTATGTACTTACATATATTTAAACTGTATCATTATCTTAAGGGTATTTGCAGGATAAGTGATCTTTTGTCCAAACAACAATCGTAGATCCAGAAGGATCTCAGATCCAACGCATTCAAAGGAACAATGCACCCCAGGTTTGATCAATTTTTTATGCCTCTATTTGTTATGGCATTATTGTGATCTTATATGTTGTATTTTGATATGTTGAAGTTATGACTATCATACTAACCATTGGTCAAAATTAAATTCGAAGTATTAGATTGAGATTATAGAGTTTATTCTCTAACTCAGATTTATGTCAAGAAAGCATATTATCTTAGTACAGAGGACAAGTTGAAGAGAATACTTGTCATCTTGAGTGAAGGAGACTCGTAAGAAAAGCTACACACTCATTCTTGAGGACTAGACTCTAGGTTCCAGGTTTGATTGATTAAATTGATAAGATTCAAATTTGCACATATCAAGTTTGATAACTGCCACATTACAAGTAAACACTATAGTTGTGATATCAATCTTTGAAAAGTTTTATTATTGAATACTTGGTAGCATGAGAGTACTATTGAGATAAATGCTTATTGTAATTATTTACTAGATATAACTAACAT
>ML832871.1:78030-94383 GCA_009831015.1 Picea engelmannii
GTGTGGGCAGGAGCTTAGACATTGTGTCTCCGAGGGCACACTAAGTGAGCAGGACTTAGCTCACGTTTGCAAGTGTGCATAAGGACGGCAACACCTCCTATCCTTCAACTAACCTTTTAAGCATCATGTTGCCATCCTTATGCACACTTGCAAACGTGAGCTAAGTCCTGCTCACTTAGTGTGCCCTCGTAGACACAATGTCTAAGCCCCAGCCCACACTGTCACCTTGACTGGAAGCTTCTTCCTTCTAGGCTTACTCCTAGGGAAGCCAAGGGGGGTAGTCCCTAGTTACTAAGTTAATTTTAATTACAATGTTCTAGGAGTTAGTTTCAATTGACTATAGGCCAAGGGAAAAACTAGCCTAATATGACAAGCAGCAATGCAAGTTCAAGTCTAAGTCTACATGCAAAGTCAACCCTTTCCCTAAGTCAACTAAGGACTAGTGCCTAAGGTTGGGCAAGGGGTCAACTATGTTTAAGGGTGGTTCGTTACAAATAAGTTTTACAATTAAATCAAATCAAACTACCCAAAGCCCCACAATTAGAGTTACTTACAAAATTATACAAGTTTACAATAAATACAAAAGATACAAAGATATACAATAAATACAAGATATACAAGAGATAGAGAAATCACACCCTAGGGCCAAGCATGCCCCAAGTGGCACTTACTCCACTTGGACTGCCTTCACTGGCTACTAACCATAAAAGCACTCAAGGATGAAAACAAGTGATGACTCCCCAAGTGGGATACTCAATCACTTGCTTTATCCACACCACAAATACAATTGATCAAAAGATATATCAATGGAATCAAATCAATGTCTACACCACCATAAAGGATATCAGCAATTAGTTGCAAATAAATAAGTAAAGCAATAAGATTATCACAAGTGTGTTGGCCTATCCATACATCTACTTCCCAAACATTCACAATGTGATTTATGCAACTAGTGTTCTTCTTAAATATTTTAGATTTCCCACCCCTTAACTAGATTTGTGTCTTAACTTCTAATTCCACCAAATAACTGCCCGGTGCTCAAGATACTGGGCTTTGACCCCCAGCCTAGCTTCCAAGGTCAGCCCGTCGCCACTGCAAGTAAGGAGTAGTCACAGACACAGGATCTCCCCAACGAAATCACGGGACGGTCCCCCGCCACTTCCGCCGGACTGTCCTCCAAACCCGTTTTAGATGATGGAAATAGTTGCTAAAGACCCCTAGAATGTTACTAAGTGTTGTTAGGACCCTCGGGTGGGTCTTTAAGGTGTGTTGGGTGTATTTTAACAAGTTTTGGCTACTTTTATTTTAGTGATTTATCGAATGGCCGTGAGCAAAATGTCTAAAACGAGTGCTTGAAATGAAAATACTAAACCACCATAAACATGTAAAGATAAAGCAATATTATAACAAGTGTTTAAACCATCAATGTAACATCACATGTAAGATATAACCATGAATCATAAAGCATGTAATGATACTTGAAATGAAATGAAAGATGAAACTTTAAGTACTTAAAAGTTTAAACCCATGAACATGTAAAGGTGATTAATGAGATACTTGCAAATTGCTAAGATGTGAGAGCATTCAAAAGATAGATAAGGCTAATAGCAATAACACTAAACCATTCACATCTACACCATAAGCATTATGAAACATATGTGTTTAAACCATCTAAGCTAACATCACATGTAAGATATAACCATGATAATGAAAGATTAAACCAATAACCAATATAGGTGAAGAGCTAGCAATATAAACGAAATATTAAACCTTAAAGCAATTAGATGTTTAAAACATAAGTGTGTGTGTGAGATGAATTACTTGCAAAGTGTTTTAAGAGTGAGAGAGCCTAAAAAGTTAAGAGATTTTAGAACGTAAGCACAGATATAGTGACTCTCAAATCTACCACATAAACAAGATTATCATAGATGCTTCCAGGTGTGTGTAAGCCAACAGGGTCGTGAGCAATTTATACCATAAACATGTGAGATTAAACCAACAGCCAAATCTGTGTGTTAATATGCTATGAAACAAGCAAAACTGTGAGCACTTAAGGTGTGTGAAATGATGTTTATGTATGCAATAAGTTGTTAAATCAATCAAGTGTTAGGACCATAAACATATACTCACAAATCCAAAATATCACATGCACCTAAATCATAAGCATTCAATCATCAAACATCAGCCAAAGTATATGTGAAATGCAAGTGTTAAAGGTGTGATAGCTTAAGAGACTAGAAGATTTAGAGTATTAACACAAGTGTTAAGCTATCAAATCTACAACATCACAATACCTAAAGAAGACTATCACATGTGCATCTCAAAAGTATGTGAACAATTAAACCTTTAGCGTATGTGAGATACTAAACCATTAACCAAGTGTGTGTTGTGTGATGCAGGTGGGTACCAGGCCGTGGGTGTAAAAACACTAGGCCGTGAGCTCTTAATAGCCAGCTAGGCCGTGAGATAAAACAATATGAGGCCGTGGGCAAAGGAGCAGGGCCGTGAGGAAAAAGGGTGCCCAAAGGGCACTAGGCCGTGGCCTCAAGGAGGATAGGCCGTGGGCTAGGAGAGATGGGGCCGTGGGCTTTAAGCCTCTCCCAAAAGATGGCTGGGCCGTGACAATGAGGGCTCAATGAAGACCCTAACCGTGGCCTTAGATGATGTATTAAGGTGTATTCAATTTCAAACCGAATCACTTCAAAATTATGCTAAGTTATCAAAGAAATGGCTTGTAACAACAATAAACTTAGCAAGTGAATAAGATCTTTAAAATCTCATCATCATATGCAATGTAAGATATGTTAAACAACTTCGAAAGATGTTAGATCTAGAACATGTAAACACAATGAAGCTATCTAACCATAAGCAATGAGAGACAAGATCATATGAGAGACAATGAAAAAGGAAACTAAGCTTGTAAAGTGTAGATCTATCTAAGATATATCAAATGATGAAACAAGGCAAACACCACAAGTTGATTTCCTTAAGCCAAGGGCGATATTGGGGATGACTCCCCCAAGGTGCCGACGAGTGAAACTATCACTACCAAGACAAACTTGCACAGAAAAGGGGGGCTTTGAGTCCAGCCACTCTGATGAAAACAGAGGCGTTCTTGAATATGAACGAAGGACAAGCTGCTGGCCTACCCCTCAGGCAAGAACTATCTTGACAATGCTAGCAAGCATTAGATTGATTGATCTTGTTAAAGAATTGAAAGAACAAATAGAAGAATGATATACAAGCTAATCTAAGTGTTATGTTAATAAAAGAATGACTAACTAAGTTAGGTTACCTTTAGGGCCCAAAACTACTTAGAAAACTTCAGAAATTTATGGAAAAGCAAGATAGAAGAGGAGAGATGTTACCCAAGCTCAAGAAGAGCAAGCTTGGAAGCCTCCTAGGTGTTGTATGCAGCATGTACTTCCAAAATATGACGCTGCCCTGCAAAATCAGCAAGCAAAAGCTTGCTGATATCACTGCAAAACACCAAGAAAAGTTACAGAAATTTTCTGTGTAAACACAAAAAATTTCCAGCAAACAAAAGGATTGATATAATATGTTTTTGACCTATCTAAAACCAATATATCAGCTGAAAAAATAAGTTGGAATGAATGCAGAAAGAATATGATAAAGGAACAAGGTTTTGGAGTGTTTGTAAGCTTCAAGAGTAGACTTCTCCACAAGCACTACCCAAGTGAAACCCTTGAAAATGACCTGCAAAAGCTTAGAGCAAATACGAATATGGCATAGATAGTTTTCTTAAACAATCAATAGGAAGAGATAACTACTATCCTAAGGCTATCCAAGATAAACATAAACTAGCAAAGACAACTTTCAACTAGTTTACCCAAGCAAGACAACTTGTACCCAAGATCTAATACCATAAACAAATTCACAAAAAGTTAGCAATATCACCTCATGTGCTTGGAATGTAAAAGATAACTATAAACACACCAATGATCCTCCAAAGCTTTTTCTCATTACCAAAAATTGGAGAGTGTTGCAGCCACTAGTATGCTACTAAACCTCCAAGAGCAATGAATGGATGGCAAAATGGCAAGAGCAAGAAGATAGAATGATGAAAAATTTCAGCATAATAGTGTTAGCAAAAGATTGGTGAGGAAAAAGTGAGGGAGAGGGTTCCTTTTATACCTCTAGAGGCAAAAGGAAGTGGCTTGGATCAATGCCAAGTGTTAGATCACTAGCTAGAGCACAAATCTCTAAGAGGGGGCGCCCAAGCTAGGGTTTGGAGCTTTGGAAAGAGAAAAGGTGAGGTGGAAATGTTAGATAGGCTGAATAACTAACCCAAAGGGGCGCACTAAGCCTAGGAAAGAGAACCCATATGCCAAAAATAGCAATGGGAGTGGGTTGGGTTGAGTTGGAATGAGTTTCCAACTAAGGGGGCGCACCAAAGGAGCTTGGGAGAGAGGAAAAACGTTTAGGAGAGGTGTTGGGAAGGGGAAAGGTCCCCAAAAGGGCGCCCAAGGCATGGGAAGGATAACCCATTTGCCAAAAATGGAACGTGGGTTAGGGTTTAGGCATAGGGAGTAACTCCCTAACCAATGGGGCGCACCACAAGGAGGGGCGTGAGCTCTTTTAGATGGTTAAAGTGAGTTAGGAGGGGGTTTAGGCTAGGTAAAGGGTTAGTCTAGGGTTTTAGCATGTCTAGGGGAGCGCTCCACATGTGTGGAGTGTCTCTTGAGCTTCTCAAGGAGAAATTCAAGGGGTTTAGTTAGTTGAGGGTCGAATTCCCCCTTAGGGCAAGGAAAAAGATGGTCAAAAAGTGAATTAATAGGTTGAATTAAGTTGGAAAAAGGTTAGGATGGGTTTGGGTAGGTTAGTAGGGTCTAACTTGCTCAGTGCCACCTTAACATCCACTCACTAACTCAAAATTACAATGATTTTGTGATATTTTAATAATATCACCTTAGCAATTAAAATTGTTGTTTTTGCCCTAACTGACTCTAAATGCACTAAGGCATAGCAAAATTAGTCCGACTGAGCTGAAACTTAGTCAGTGGGTGTAGGGAGTGCTATTCTATTCATTTTGAGCACAAATACCCCTATCTTTCTCCCAAAGACGAAGTTTTTACAACATTTAGCTCAAAAAATAATTAATTAATTAAATTAATTAAAAATTTAATTAATTAAAAAAAACTACTCTAGACTCGACGGAATTCCGCGAAACTTCAGACACTGCCTGGCATGGTCATTTACAATAATCCTAAGAAGTTACCGAATGAATGAGAGCCATCAGAGCGCCTTCCACCACTTTGGAGGAAGCCTGGGAGGGAAAAACTCAAGGGACCCTGATGGATCACCCAAGATACCTGACCTAACTATGATCCATGCAGACATTATTACATTATAGACCCGCGCAGGGGTGCGGAAATTCCGTTTACAAAAATTTAAGTGCTGGGGTATATGATACCCAGTAGAACCATCTCTGTCTCTGATATAGATAAATCTTCATGATACATGAGTTGACCCCTGTGCTGAATAGGCGGTCAACACATCCTTTATTATATTGTGGGTCCCCTTTACTCAAAGATAAGTGTTTCACTACTTTCTTGGGTGATCCCTGAGCGAAGCATCTGGAAGGTTCATACAAGGCTTTTATCTTTTACCCAACATCAATTCCTCTGGGCCTTCAGCCCCTTCTTCCCATAGAATGAGGGACAACCCCTTCTTGGGTCAATACACCCTAAAATCCCAAGAGATAAGGAAATGGAGGGGAATAATGATGCAAAGTGGTAAGTATGGTCGGAAACAGTACGATGGCTCTTTAAGGGAGATCCTCGTAGCAAACCCATTCCCAAGGAAGACCACTTACTAAGGCACATGTCAACCACCAAGGTGAAGCAGGGCAAAAGGCATAATGTCCAAGCAAATATGATGAAATTTAGAGCAATCTAAGATACAACATACCCAAATGGCTTAAATATTGAAATGATGCTCACCATAATATTGACTTGTACCTCATGGAGCAAGGCCCACTGCCTTCCGAAAGCCAGCTGATGTCGTGGATGCCATCTGGAAATCTGTGACCATCCGTGGTGGTGAGAGGGGTCTCCAATGTGCAAAAGGGTATTGTTGATCATGTAGTCTCGCAGCACTCCATATCTGCAACCTGAGGGCCTCGAGACATAATCTCCTTAGTTATCCACAAATGGGGATAACATGGTCGACTTTACTTCTGGAGCATTATAATTTCTTTAGGGGCTTCTTTGAATTGTTTAATAGTTTCCTTTGACATCTTCATCTCTAAGAAAAGTAGTCTCGGAGGTGAATACCTCTCGCTGCTACCAAAAACATCAGGACTCCCTCTTAGCTAGGGAGGTATTCTCCACGATATTCTCCTCTGGTCCTCGTAGCCCCACAAGCTATGTTATGGTCCTCAAACCACACCATGGTCACGCAGACCATGCTACTGGTAGAATCTCCATAGTCACACATGGCTACAACCAATGTGGATCTTCTCAAGCTCTTTTAGGGGCTCTGACCCACTAGAGGACACTAGGGCTACAACCTCATAGTGTGTCATCATCATTCATACGTCAAGGACTACAACCACAAGACGTCCACAAGGGCTACAACCTCATGTGGGCTCACACAGGCTACAACCACCATGTGATACTATCATCACCATCGCGTCACATAAGCTACAACCATATGGACGAGTCCTCAAGGGCTACAACCACATGGGCTACAACCCAAGGGTCATTGGGCACCAACCCAGTATAGCTATATCCCAACCACATGGGCTACAACCCAAGGGTAGTTGGGCACCAACCCAGTAAAATTTATCAGTCCATTAATAAGTGTCATACTCAACTCAGTCTATTGAGGAGTATCATCACGGGTCAACCCAGCTCAGTCCATCGAGGAGTGCGACCTATAGAATGTCTCACGAAGCTGCAACCATCAACACTCCTTAACGAGAGGGGCATTCTCTACCACTCCAAGTTTATCACGGAAGCACTCGAACTTCGACTTGGCAAGGGGCTTGGTGAGAACGTTTGCAATCTGCTCATCTGTAGGAATGTACTGCACCAATACTGCTTTCCTCATTACCATGTCTCAAATGTAATGAAACTTGATCTCAACATATTCTGATCTGTCATGAGATATTGGATTCTCTGAGAGCTTCACACAGCGCTGGTTATCACAATGAATCATGGTAGGATCCAACATCTGCCCAAACAATCCTGCAAGGAGCTTCTGAAGCCACACTGCTTCGCGAGCTGCCATACACACTGCAATATACTTGACCTCTGCAATACTCAAAGCCACAGAAGTTTGCTTCCTGCTACACCAGGAAACCATGGCAAACCCCAAACTGAAGCAACACAGGTGCTCTTCCTGTCCACTGTGCTCCCTGCCCAATCAAAATCAACATATCCCTGTAATCTCATGTCAACACTGGAAGCATATCTCAAGCCATATCCAACTGTGCCTTGCAAGTATCTCAACACATGCTTCGCAGCTACCCAATGCAACTGTCTCGGCTGACTCATGAACTAGCTAAGCGCACTGACTACATACCAAATATCTAGTCTAGTGTTAACCAAATACATCAATGATCCAATTAGTTGCATGTACATAGTCGGATCAATCAAGTCTGAATCAGAAGAAGACTCACTCAACTTCTTCAAATTCGACACCATCGGTGTAGCCATGGACTTGGAATCCAACATCCCAAATCTCCTCAAAATCTCAACTGCATACTTCCCTTGACTCAAGAAGATCTCATCAGTTCTTTGCCACACCTCTAGTCCCAAGAAATAGTGCATCATGCCAAAATCCTTCATTTCAAACTCAGAGGCTAACTCATATTTGCACCTAGCAATGAGGCTCTCTGCCCTAGTGAGAAATAAATCATCAACGTACAAGACCAAAATCAAGGACTCATCATTAACAACTTTATAGTAGAGGTTGGGATCTGCAACACTCTCGTTGAAGCCCAAACTCACCAAGTATCCATCAATCCTCGCATAGCAAGCTCGAGGTGCATGCTTGAGTCCATACAGGGCCTTCTTCAACCTGCACACATGGGACTCCTTCCCGTGAATCACAAAACCATCTGGTTGTTGTTCAATGTACACCTCTTCCTCCATCTCTCCGTTGAGGAAAGTTGCCTTCACATCCATCTGATGTAGTCTCCAACCCATAGCTGAAGCAAGGGCAATGATCGTCCTAATGGTACCGAGCAACAAGAGAAAATGTCTCCTCATAGTCTACTCCCTCTATATGAGAGAATCCTCTAGCCACAAATCTCACTTTGTGCTTCTCGATGCTCCTGTCAGCTGCATGTTTGATCTTATAGATCCACTTGGAAATCACCACAAACTTCCCCTCAGGTCTCGGAACAATATCTGACACATCATTCTTCATGATGGACTGATACTCCTCCATCATGGCATCTCTCCATACCCGTTGACTAGATGCCTCCCCATAACAGGAAGGCTCGGAATCAATGATGTGGCTCATCGCTGCAACATAGCTCGAGAATCTCTAAGGTATCTTACTCTCTCTGAAAGTACCACGGGAAGTTGCATGTCTCTCTACCTCCTACAAAGTCTGACGAGCCCATGCAGGCCTCTTTCGACCTACTGCAATATCTCTAGGAACATCAACAGGATCTACTGGATCCACTGGATCAACAGGATCAAATGTCTCAACGGACTCAACTAGCTCCCTCTGAATTGTTGAAGGGCGAGGGGGAGAAGACACCATCTCCTCCTGCTTCTCACTGTCAATCTCCATGTGAGATCCTCTAGACCTCTTGAAGGCTACCTCCTCCTTATGATATGGCTCATCAATGTCATATAATTGCATGTTCTTCTCCTTCAGTACATGAATGAATACTATCCTGTACACAAATCCTTGTATGGTCAGACTGCTTCATGTCTCAAACTAGAGACTATCTAATATGTTGCCTTATTCAACCGTCACTATAGCTCTCAAAGCTATCACTGGTGACCTGCCTCCATGGTAACCTGCCCAGAACAAGAAACAAGAACAACAACATCTCCATGGTAACCTCCATGGAATTTAACAAGGTAATTGCCTGGAACAAAGTCAACAACCAAGAATATCTCCTAGAGGAGATCAATTTATCTTGTAAACAAGTGCATCTCTAGTATTTAGTGGTTAGCATAATGATCAAAACTTTAATAGATCAAGATGCAACTAGATGTTCATAAGATCGCAATAATGCCATAACAACTACACAGTTAGAGGCATATCAATTTAAACACTCAAACCTGGAGTCTTAACTTCTAGGGAGGATGCATTGTTTTTCTGAATGCACTGAATTTGAGATCCCTTTGGATCTTCATATTGTTGTTTGGACAAAGGTCCCTTGTACATCCCCTGCAAACACATTCATGTTTTGCTAGATAATATAACTTGAAAAACATATACAAGTGCATACCCAGAAGTTCGTAGCACCATCCGACTTATCTTCAATTTTGACGGATCATCAATCTGAGAGCACCAGTAGGTGCGCTAGGGTAGGGCGAGTTGATCTAGAGAAAAATGAATCTCAGCGTCCTCCAATAGGTTACTCAATGAGCTTGACAAAATAAAATTTTGTAGCGGCAAGTTACTGCGGCAAATACGATCTTCCTTCCAGTGGTTAAACTATTCTGAAGGTAACCAGCTCTGAAACCATGATAGATTTTCATTAGTTTCATCAACATTAGATTTACCATAGCAATTTAGATCTTCTTTTAACATTCAATAATCATTTATTGAAATATAAAGCCGCAGATGAACAAGCACAAGAAGACACAAAGATTTATCCTGGGAAACCCTTCTACAAAAGGGAAGAAAACCCGACAAACTTTTGTTTTTAGAGAATATCCTTGCCAATACAATATAACCATGAGCAAGCTCTATCCACTAGAGCAAACCAACAAAGAAGAATCCCAGCAATATGTACGTATATTCAAAAGAGATAACCCAGCAATATAGTTGCAGCAAACCCTAGCCAAAGCGCTAGAGTATCTGGCCTCCACCAGTGCACCACCAAGACAACAGAGATAAACCTAGCCAACCTATGCCCTTCTTCCTTCTCGACTACAACTGCTACTATTGTTCTCCACTAGACTTGCACTATGGATGAGTGAGTGAATGTGACAAATGAGGAAGGCGTCACCTTTATTTATACTGGACTGGGCAAGTGTCTTTTCCGAACAGGTGTCTTTTCAAGTAGGGTCGACTTGTCTTCTGGAAATTGTATTTTCACTTTGTCTTTTTCTTGTGGGGCCAACTTTACTTCTGG
This sequence comes from Picea engelmannii, assembly GCA_009831015.1. Lineage (NCBI taxonomy): Eukaryota > Viridiplantae > Streptophyta > Pinopsida > Pinales > Pinaceae > Picea > Picea engelmannii. The sequence goes on from ML832871.1 coordinate 88,322, forward strand.
AGCATTATAATTTCTTCCGGGGCTTCTTCGAACTGTTTAATGTTTTCCTTTGACATCTTCCTGTCTAAGAAAAGTTGTCTCGGAGGTGAATACCTCCCGCTGCTACCAAAAACATCAACAAGAATTGGAGTCATGGCCATCAAATTCGCTTCTAGGTTTTTGATGCATAGATTAGATGAGTAAAGTGGAAGATGTTAAATTTCAATAAGTTATGTAAAATTTTAGGTACATGATATTGATTTACACTACCTTAGAAAGAGACTCCCCAAATAACTTATAAGCACTAGCATTTTCAGATAAAACATTTGTGTTCATTATAGAGTTATAACAGGGTCCATAAACTCACCTATTTGGAAGACCATCTAAAGAACGCCAATGTATTTTCTGATAGCGGATTGGCTGCAAGACATGAAAGTTCATTGTTTGATGAACATAAGAAAAAAATTAAGACACAACTTGCCAAAAGCAACCAGGAGAAGCATGTTATGCAGAAAATTACAAATTTTGTCGTATTTTAATTTTGTTTTTAAATAACTCATAAAAGAAATACAAAAAATAAGCTTAAGCCTGTTACCTGCAGATTGCGAGCAAGCCAAGAAAATTCAAGATCCTTTCCAAATGCATTATATTTCAAAGTCCATTCTGACAGCTCTGGCTGATCCTTTAAGATCTGTTCCATAGTTGAAATTGATTAGACATAAAATTGCACAGAAACCTCAAATGGCAAGTAAGACATCCTCTTGAAAAGTTAAAAACCATCTCCAATGTATACAAGGACAAAAGGGAAAAGAAAAAAAAAATAACACTTCAATTCATGTACATTAATTTTACAAGATTTTACATTTAACAAGAAATTGTTATTTTAGGTGGATATCATGAGATATTTCAGTAGCTGCAAGTCAAAGATGCCAAAGACAGGCTATAAGTCAACGCTGTGCCAAACTATCAGATACAACATTTGATTGCCAAATGAGAAGGCACTTTGACCATGGGGAGAAAGATGCCTTCTATTAAAGATCTTGGCCAGCCACTCAGGGTGGGGAGAAGGTAACAATTTTAACAACCTGTTGACCGCCTATTCAACTAGGGGGTCAACTCCATGTACCATGAAAATATGCATCATCAGATGCAAATAAATCGAAGACTTTTTGGTTCTACGGGGCATTTTTTGCTCCAGCACGCAGTTTTGTAAGCGGGATTTCCGCACCCCTGCGTGCGTTAATATTGTAATAGGTCTACATGGATCGTAGTTAGGTCAGTTGCCTTAGGATTTATTCATTAGGAGAGTTCCTTTCACTGAGTGTTTTTTATCCTCAGGAGGTTGATTTGGCCTAACCAGTGTTATTAATCTCCCTTGAGTTTTTCACTCCCACTAGCAATAAATCCTCCAAAGTGGTGAAAGGCATTCTAATGAAGTCATTCTCTGGTAGCTAGTGTTTAGGAACGATGTAAATGACCATGTAAGACACCACAAAAAGTTTCGTGATTTTTAGTCGAGTCTAGATAGGCTTTTTTAATTAATTAATTTTTCCTTAAAGTTGGGAATTAAATTAATTAATTCTGATGAAATAATGTAAAACTTAGGTCCCTGGGCTTTTGATAGGGGTATTTGTACTCAAAAGAAAGGTAATGAGACCCCCTACACCCTTGGACCAAGTTTCAACTCAGTCGGACAAGTTTTGTTAGGGTTTTGTCCACATAGGAGTCTTAGTCAGATAAAAGCAATTTTAATTGCTAAACCCAAGACATGGGGAAATGTCATTTTTGTAATAATTGGTCAAATAAGGTAAAGTATAAGTGACAATTAATGAGAAGGACCCCACCTAACCTACCCTTTCCTAACCTTTACCGACTATTTACCCACTCATTTAATTATATCCCCCTTGGGATTTGTGCCTCCACTAAGGAACACGTCCCCCTTCCCACATAAAGTTGGAAACTCACCTTTGAGAGAGGCGTGGGTCCCTCCTTCCACATGTGCGCCCCTCCTTACCCATTCACATACCATTTAGGAGTGTGCCAACACACTCCCTCCACACTCTCACCCAAACCTCACGCTTTCCTTGAGGAGATATGCTTTCCTCCTTTGGGAAAGTGGAAACATCTCTTGAAAAGATGGGAACTTGCTTTTAAAGCAAGGCTTTGCTTTCTCCTTGACCAATGCGCCCCCTTCATGAGGCCAACTCACCCTCCATCTCATCCCACTTGCTAAACTCTTCATAACCTAAAAGCTACACGCCTTCTTTAGCTTGAGTTATTTTCCCTTCGATTTTTGACAAGTGTTGAAGATCCAAGAGGGGTCTCCTTAGCTTCTCATGCTATTTAAGAGACCTCTCACTCCCTCATTATTATCATTCTTCACAGTATTGTTATGCTACCAAATTCTCTCCATCTCCCTCTCTCTTTCTCTCATTATTGTTATCTTGCTTCACTGGTTTTGGTTCTTGAAGAGCTTGGAGCATCTTTGTTGCTACAACCTCTTCCCATTGAATAATAAAGAAATAGCTTTGGAGGAACTGTGGTGTTCAAGATTTGTTTGAACGTGCCACTTATCTATGAGGTGATATTGCTCATTGCTTTCTATATTTTTGTGATCATTAAGTAGCATTGCTAAAGTAAAACTATGTTTGCTTGGCTAGGTTAAGTAAAACTTTGTTTGCTTGCCTATTTGCATTGTATGCATTTTTAATACTAACTTTGTTGTATTATTGATTGCATGCAATCCATTTGTTACTTTTATTTCACAGTTTATTGGAAGTTTTGCAGATCATCTCGAAGGAGTTGTTGGGATAGGTTCAAGGACGAATCTACCCTCATCTTCACTTAAACTTCACAAGCATTTTTTGTTCTTCTTCCTCCTCCTTTCACATTCAGATTTTGGTATCTAACTTGTTTAGATAGGTCAATTTAATCAATATATATTTCTGGTTTTTACATGTGGTGAATTTCTGTTGAAAAACAGAAATTTCATAACTTTGTTGAGTATGTTGCAGCACAAATCAGCAAGCAATAGCTTGCTATTTTTGTAGGTTCTCGCTAGGCTAAGGGTACATGCTGCCCAAATTCAAGCACAACACACATCCGAATACCTCCTTTCAAAAGTGGTAACAATTTCTCTTCTTCCTCTTTCTTCTAAATCACTGTAAGCAAGCCGAAAGGAGTGTACCCAAGTGGCTTGCCTCCTTCATTTCAGTTTTTGCTTTGCAAGTCTTAGATCAGTTTTCTTTTCGGTTTTTCTTGCATAGCTTAATTAGTTTGGTTGATGATATCTACATGCATGCGTAAAGGATAAAATAATCTAGAGTAGATCTCACATCTAAATGCTAGTTTAGAGCCCGTGGAGGCTTAGATTAAGTCTTTACTTTTTGTTGCATGCAAGTCTTTAATTCCTCAAATCTTGATCTTACACACATGCATGCAAATATTGGTTACATGATCTTTTAAACAATCGTCATTTACAATTCCGCAATTTATTTCCATTGCTTTATGTTTCACATGCAACAATCTCACTAAAGCATTTAACTCGCAACCTTGTTTAAAGGCTTCAACCTTCACAATCGTCATTTGCAGTTTCACAAGCATTTTCGGTTCTTAACATTTACATGTAATAATTCAATAACTTAAGAACTTAATTTGCAATTTCACTGTTTAGGAGTTCACACTCATATCTTTCAATTTCAGTACTTTGGCACTTTTTGAGCAAGCTACAAGCACTCAAACACACTTCAACACTTAGCTCATAGTTTCAAAATTAATTTATTAGACTTAATAGGACACCATTACCAACCATCTTCGCCATTTAAAACGGGGTCGGAGGAAGGCAACGAAAGGTGCTAGGCCAGGGACGGTCTCACGGCGACCTTTCCGGGAGTACTTTGATCTTAGGACTGACCTATGAAGTTAGGGTGGGCCTCGTTGCCTAACTTCTTGAGCATCCAACAGTCACTTGGTAATTGGGGGAGGAAAGTTTTGGGTTGACACTTAGATAGGATTAAAATTAATCTCACTTAATCACTTAACTTAATCCTTGGTCCACAACATTGGCGATTTACATTTCACACTTGCAAGCAAACGGATCTCATATTTATATTCACATGCAAGTCTTTTATGTGTTGTAGAAATATTATCCAAGTGGTTACATCTTTTCCTCTGGAGCGCTTTACTTTTAAAGTGTTATCCCCATTTTCCGGGATAACTAAGAGATTGTGTCTCGAGGCCCATAGGTCCTAGACATGGAGTACCGAGAGCCAGATCGACTTAGGCATGGCCCTAGAGGGCACACCTTTTTTCCCTTTTAGTGCCTCTACTTTGCCAGCAACAGCAGCATCCATCACCATCGGCTTGGTCTTGTGTCAAAGATGGTTCTTGCTCCATGAGGTAATGAGTCCGAGTATCATGGTTTGTGTCACTCTGATCCTCAAAACCTTTAATTCCTTTTGTTTCTAACAAAAGGCTTGGATCTTATACTTGCCTACTTGACCATGTCTGGAGGGAATGACGAGATGTCCTAGTAAGCCTGTGCCCATAGGTTTTGGTTTGCCACTGGGGGATTTCTGAAAAGACATCCTTCGCTCCCGTCACATTACCACTTTTTCATCTTGCTTCCCGCTCATCTACCCCATTTCACTTGTCCGGGCATTGGGTTGACCAATCATTTGAGGGTTGCATCTTACCTTGTGGGAAGAAGGGGCTAAAGGCCCAGAAGGTAAAAGAAGACAGGCAAAAGATAAAATCCTAAAAATAAACCTCGAGATGCTTCGCCCAGGGATCCCCGAGAAAGCAGTAAAAGGCTTCTAAGCAAGAAACAAGAGGGACCCAATAAAAATAATAAAACAAGACCTAGTCGGAGGATAAGGGGTCTCATCACGAGCCAGCCTATTAGGTCCATGGGTACCTAGACGTATGACACTACTAGCAGTTGGTTACCACGCCAGGGTAGTGGTTCTTGGTTGCATGGCCAAGAGAAAGGGGCTCTCATCACAAGCCAACCTTCTCATTTATGTGAAAGTACTTCCGGGTAACGCTGCCACCACTAGTCACCACACCAGGGCAGTGTCCCCTGATTAACTTCTTGAAGAAAAAGCAATAAGAATAAAGAATAAAAGGCATGAATGGGCTTGGAAAAAATTGCATCCAGGACAGGTGCAGCTCGCCTTCTACAAAGGCACCCACAGGTAAAGCTTTGCATTCCCCTACTTCCACTGCACCCATTGTCAGGACAACCCTTATCCACATCACCCACTTACATGGCTTAGATAAAGTCTCTTATGGAAACTTTCCTCTTCCAATGGATACTAGCCCAATAGGACACCCTGTCACTTTCCCCAAACTTGCATTGCAGGCTTGTATAATGTCTTTGAGCTTTTAACTGGGGTAATAGGGGTTTTATGCACATGTTTAATAATATTGATGATGAGATGTGATTGACATAGCTATGATCCCTGTGACTTATGAGCCCATGGAGGGCGTAGCGGTTGATGTGCAGGATCATGCCCGACGAACAGGTACCATGTTGGACAAGTACACATGGGGATTGCCCCTTTTTCAGTGGAATGTTGGCCTTGGAAGGCCTAGGACGTCACCAGGAGGTTCATGACGTCATCATTAGTGTGTTGGCAGATGGGCAGAGCAATTTGGCACGTGTGGCAGCTTGGAGAAGCCCAAAGAGGGCTAACGTCTTGCTTCTGGAGGCTGCATTTGACTGAAAGGAGCTAACGTCACCCTAGAAAGGGGATGATGTCTCACCTTTTGCTTGATTAGGGTTTCGTTTAAATATTTTAATGTAAAACAGTATGATTTTAGTATTTTGGCCTTGTCGACCTTTTTCATGACCTAAAAAGTAAAATTAGGTCATGGTACTGTATAAATTGATGGTCACGGTACTGTAAAATTAGGTCATTACTGAGGTCTGAAATTTGTACCACTTTTGGGGTTCTTGGCTGAAATTGTGAGGCGCACTTGTTGAAGGAAGACTTTTTTGGACTTATATTGGCATTTTTGGCATTTATCTTGGTGGAAGGTGTTACAACTAGGGTTTGCTACTTGATTTCTTGGTTAAATGT
>ML832871.1:102295-113119 GCA_009831015.1 Picea engelmannii
ACTAAGAAGGTCATAATGGGCATATTACTTGGAGAAACCTCTTAGTGTAATAGCTCATTGGAATCGGGAAGAAGAGCACTACAGGATAAGATGATGAGAAGTGACTTTCAGTGGCCGGAGAAGCCATAAGGATGGATAAATCAGTTTTTAGAGGTAAAACGATTAATTAATTAATTAATTAATTAAGTGATTTAATCAAGGAATAATAAAATAAAGTAAAAGTCACTTGGAGGGAAAAGGTCAACAACGAATTAGGGTTTCAACAGTGAATTAGGGTTTTGGAAAGGGATAAGAGAAGAGTCAACGACCTAATTCATCATTATGCAGATTATGACTTGTCATTGAGGAAGGAGGCGCATCTCAGGAGAGATAGTCCAGTGGATTCCAGGAGGAAGACACCAGTTGGCTGATTTCGGTGTTGAGAGACACATCCTAGTCACTGGGAAGATCACACAGGTCTTCCATCATCCTTCAGCAGCAGTTACTCAATATTCAGCAGTAAGGGCGCATTCATCCAGAGGGAGGGCGCAACTTCTGGGAGGTTTAGAGATCGACTTGTCCCATCCAGGGAGAATTTCGAGATTTCCCTCCGACCCATTTGAGAGGAAGGCAAGGCGCATCTTTTGCTTGGTTCCTCGCCAGATTCCGACAGAGGAATCATCTGGGGCGCATTTTCCAAACTTGGGAGTGTGACACTTTTGGCGGATACATTCAGGGTTTCCAAGCGAGCATCAGGTCATATCTAGGGAAACCCTTCCGACCCATTTCCGAGTAGACCAAGGCGGTCATTTTGAGACACATCTCGTCCGATTCCGGCGGTGGAATCACTAGGACGCATTTTTGCCAGGGAAAGAGGGGTGTATTCCCCCAGGGGGATCCATCTAGGGTCCAAACTCTCCAGGAGAGGGTCCGACAGTTACCAGTACCGAGGACTAGGGCAGGGCGCATCATTTGGGACAGTTTCCAGGCCATTCAGAGAGGTATAGCTCTCAGGGCGAACTTTCCAGATTTCCAGCAGTTACCATACGAGCTGCCATAGTTCCAACACATCTATTGATCCCGCAATGCTCACATATTCCGGGTATTATCTTTTGTTGTTTATTTGTATTCCGGCTAAGATCCTTTTGTCTTTGATCTAGCCGAGTGTTGTCATTTTATTCAGCCGCATTCGACCTATTGTAATCCGCAGAGATATCATAATATAAACTTTGCAGTCCTTTGTCGCATTTATTATTGTATGACCATTTATATGCTGTAAACGATTGATCCTACACACACATTAGCAACGTTTCCTAGACTAGCCAAGTCAGGAACATTACACCTCTGTAAGACGTTCTTCTTCTCTCCGGTGCAAACCCCTCTTTCCTGTCTGTGCCCCCCGCTGGGGTCTCAACATCCATCTGGTGGGCTCTTCAGCCCCATGGAGGTCCGAACTGATCATCTCCCCATTTGTACTTGTCCAACATGGTACCTGTCCGTCGGGCATGATCCTGCACATCAACTGCTACGCCCTCCATGGGCTCATAAGTCACATGGATCATAGCTATGCCAATCACATCTGATCATCAATATTATTAAACATGTGCATAAAACCCCTATTACCCCAGTTAAAAGCTCAAAGACATTATACAAGCCTGCAATGCAAGTTTGGGGAAAGTGACAGGGTGTCCTATTGGGCTAGTGTCCACTGGAAGAGGAAAGTTTCCATAAGAGACTTTATCTAAGCCATGTAAGTGGGTGATGTGGATAAGGGATGTCTTGACAATGGGTGCAGTGGAAGTAGGGGAATGCAAAGCTTTACCTGTGGGTGCCTTTGTAGAAGGCAAGCTGCACCTGTCCTGGATGCAATTTTTTCCAAGCCCATTCATGCCTTTTATTCTTTATTCTTATTGCTTTTTCTTCAAGAAGTTAATCAGGGGACATTGCCCTAGTGTGGTGAAGGGTGCCTTTGTAGAAGGCGAGCTGCACTTGTCCTGGATGCAATTTTTTCCAAGCCCGTTCATGCCTTTTATTCTTTATTCTTATTGCTTTTTCTTCAAGAAGTTAATCAGGGGACATTGCCCTGGTGTGGTGACTAGTGGTGGCAGCGTTACCCAGAAGTACTTTCACATAAATGAGAAGGTTGGCTCGTGATGAGACCCCCTTTCTCTTGGCCATGCAACCAAGAACCACTACCCTGGCGTGGTAACCAATTGCTAGTAGTGTCATACTGCTAGGTACCCATGGACCTAATAGGCTGGCTCGTGATGAGACCCCCTATCCTCCGACTAGGTCTTATTTTATTATTTTTATTGGGTCCCTCTTGTTTCTTGCTGAGAAGCCTTTTACTGCTTTCTTGGGGATCACTGGGCGAAGCATCTCGAGGTTTATTTTTAGGATTTTATCTTTTGCCCGCCTTCTTTTACCTTCTGGGCCTTTAGCCCCTTCTTCCCACAAGGTAAGATGCAACCCTCAAATGATTGGTCAACCCAATGCCCAGACAAGTGAAATGGGGTAGATGAGCGGGAAGCAAGATGAAAAAGTGGTAACGTGACGGGAGCGGAGGATGACTTTTTAGAAATCCCCTAGTGGCAAACCAAAACCTATGGGCACAGGCTTACTAGGACATCTCGTCATTCCCCCCAGACATGGTCAAGTAGGCAAGTATAAGATCCAAGCCTTTTGTTAGAAACAAAAGGAATTAAATGTACATATTCAAAGGTTTTGAGGATCAGAGTGACACAAACCATGATACCCGGTCTCATTACCTCATGGAGCAAGAACCATCTCTGACACAAGACCAAGCCGATGGTGATGGATGCTGCTGTTGCTGGCAAAGTAGAGGCGCTGAAAAGGAGAAAAGGTGTGCCCTCCAGGGCCATGCCTAAGTCGATCTGGCTCTCGGTACTCCATGTCTAGGACCTATGGGCTTCGAGACACAATCTCTTAGTTATCCCGGAAAATGGGGATAACACTTTAAAAGTAAAGTGCTCCAGATGAAAAGATGTAACCACTTGAATAATATTTGTACAACACATAAAAGACTTGCATGTGAATATAAATATGAGATCCGTTTGCTTGCAAGTGTGAAATGTAAATCGCCAATGTTGTGGACCAAGGATTAAGTTAAGTGATTAAGTGAGATTAATTTTAATCCTTTCTAAGTGTCAACCCAAAACTTTCCTCCCCCAATTACCAAGTGACTGTTGGATGCTCAAGAAGTTAGGCAACGAGGCCCACCCTAGCTTCATAGGCCAGTCCTAAGATTAGAGTACTCTCGGAAAGGACGCCGTGAGACCGTCCCCGGCCTAGCACCTTTCGTTGCCTTCCTCCGACCCTGTTTTAAATGGCGAAGATGGTTGGTAATGGTGTCCTATTAAGTCTAATAAATTAATTTTTAAACTATGAGCTAAGTGTTGAAGTGCGTTTGAGTGCTTGTAGCTTGCTCAAAAAGTGCCAAAGTACTGAAATTGAAAGATATGAGTGTGAACTCCTAAACAATGAAATTGCAAATTAAGTTCTTAAGTTATTGAATTATTACATGTAAATGTTAAGAACCGAAAATGCTTGTGAAACTGCAAATGACGATTGTGAAGGTTGAAGCCTTTAAACAAGGTTGCGAGTTAAATGCTTTAGTGAGATTGTTGCATGTGAAACATAAAGCAATGGAAATAAATTGCGGAATTGTAAATGACGATTGTTTAAAAGATCATGTAACCAATATTTGCATGCATGTGTGTAAGATCAAGATTTGAGGAATTAAAGACTTGCATGCAACAAAAAGTAAAGACTTAATCTAAGCCTCCACGGGCTCTAAACTAGCATTTAGATGTGAGATCTACTCTAGATTATTTTATCCTTTACGCATGCATGTAGATATCATCAACCAAACTAATTAAGCTATGCAAGAAAAACCGAAAAGAAAACTGATCTAAGACTTGCAAAGCAAAAACTGAAATGAAGGAGGCAAGCCACTTGGGTACACTCCTTTCGGCTTGCTTACAGTGATTTAGAAGAAAGAGGAAGAAGAGAAATTGTTACCACTTTTGAAAGGAGGTATTTGGATGTGTGTTGTGCTTGAATTTGGGTAGCATGTACCCTTAGCCTAGCAAGAACCTACAAAAATAGCAAGCTATTGCTTGCTGATTTGTGCTGCAACATACTCAATAAAGTTATGAAATTTCTGTTTTTCAACATAAATTCACCACATGTAAAAACTAGAAATATGTATTGATTAAATTGACCTATCTAAGTAAGTTAGATACCAAAATCTGAATGTGAAAGGAGGAAGAAGAACAAAAAATGCTTGTGAAGTTTAAGTGAAGATGAGGGTAGATTCGTCCTTGAACCTATCCGAACAACTCCTTCGAGATGATCTGCAAAACTTCCAATAAACTGTGAAATAAAAGTAACAAATGGACTGCATGCAATCAATAATACAACAAAGTTAGTATTAAAAATGTGTACAATGCAAATAGGCAAGCAAACAAAGTTTTACTTAACCTAGCCAAGCAAACATAGTTTTACTTTAGCAATGCTACTTAATGATCACAAAAATATAGAAAGCAATGAGCAATATCACCTCATAGATAAGTGGCACGTCCAGACAAATCTTGAACACCGCAGTTCCTCCAAAGCTATTTCTTTATTATTCAATGGGAAGAGGTTGTAGCAACAAAGTTGCTCCAAGCTCTTCAAGAACCAAAACCAGTGAAGCAAGATGACAATAATGAGAGAAAGAGGGAGATGGAGAGAATTTGGTAGCATAACAATACTGTGAAGAATGATAATAATGAGGGAGTGAGAGGTCTCTTAAATAGCATGAGAAGCTAAGGAGACCCCTCTTGGATCTTCAACACTTGTCAAAAATCCAAGGGAAAATAACTCAAGCTAAAGAAGGCGTGTAACTTTTAGGTTATGAAGAGTTTAGCAAGTGGGATGAGATGGAGGGTGAGTTGGCCTCATGAAGGGGGCACATTGGTCAAGGAGAAAGCAAAGCCTTGCTTTAAAAGCAAGTTCCCATCTTTTTCAAGAGATGTTTCCACTTTCCCAAAGGAGGAAAGCGTATCTCCTCAAGGAAAGCGTGAGGTTTGGGTGAGAGTGTGGAGGGAGTGTGTTGGCACACTCCTAAATGGTATGTGAATGGGTAAGGAGGGGCACACATGTGGAAGGAGGGACCCACACCTCTCTCAAAGGTGAGTTTCCAACTTTATGTGGGAAGGGGGACGTGTTCCTTAGTGGAGGCACAAATCCCAAGGGGGATATAATTAAATGAGTGGGTAAATAGTGGGGAAAGGTTAGGAAAGGGTAAGGAAAGGTTAGGTGGGGTCCTTCTCATCAATTGTCACTTTTACTTTACCTTATTTGACCAATTATTACAAAAATGACATTTCCTCATGTCTTGGGTTTAGCAATTAAAATTGCTTTTATCTAACTAAGACTCCTATGTGGACAAAACCCTAACAAAACTTGTCCAACTGAGTTGAAACTTGGTCCAAGGGTGTAGGGGGTCTCATTACCTTGCTTTTGAGTACAAATACCCCTATCAAAAGCCCAGGGACCTAAGTTTTACATTATTTCATTAGAATTAATTAATTAATTAATTAATTTAATTTCCAGCCTTAAGAAAAATTAATTAATTAAAAAACCTATCTAGACTCGACTAAAAATCACGAAACTTTTTGTGGTGTCTTACATGGTCATTTACATCGTTCCTAAACACTAGCTACCAGAGAATGACTTCATTAGAATGCCTTTCACCACTTTGGAGGATTTATTGCTAGTGGGAGTGAAAAACTCAAGGGAGATTAATAACACTGGTTAGGCCAAATCAACCTCCTGAGGATAAAAAACACTCAGTGAAAGGAACTCTCCTAATGAATAAATCCTAAGGCAACTGACCTAACTACGATCCATGTAGACCTATTACAATATTAACGCACGCAGGGGTGCGGAAATCCCGCTTACAAAACTGCGTGCTGGAGCAAAAAATGCCCCGTAGAACCAAAAAGTCTTCGATTTATTTGCATCTGATGATGCATATTTTCATGGTACATGGAGTTGACCCCCTAGTTGAATAGGCGGTCAACAGGTTGTTAAAATTGTTACCTTCTCCCCACCCTGAGTGGCTGGCCAAGATCTTTAATAGAAGGCATCTTTCTCCCCATGGTCAAAGTGCCTTCTCATTTGGCAATCAAATGTTGTATCTGATAGTTTGGCACAGCGTTGACTTATAGCCTGTCTTTGGCATCTTTGACTTGCAGCTACTGAAATATCTCATGATATCCACCTAAAATAACAATTTCTTGTTAAATGTAAAATCTTGTAAAATTAATGTACATGAATTGAAGTGTTATTTTTTTTTTCTTTTCCCTTTTGTCCTTGTATACATTGGAGATGGTTTTTAACTTTTCAAGAGGATGTCTTACTTGCCATTTGAGGTTTCTGTGCAATTTTATGTCTAATCAATTTCAACTATGGAACAGATCTTAAAGGATCAGCCAGAGCTGTCAGAATGGACTTTGAAATATAATGCATTTGGAAAGGATCTTGAATTTTCTTGGCTTGCTCGCAATCTGCAGGTAACAGGCTTAAGCTTATTTTTTGTATTTCTTTTATGAGTTATTTAAAAACAAAATTAAAATACGACAAAATTTGTAATTTTCTGCATAACATGCTTCTCCTGGTTGCTTTTGGCAAGTTGTGTCTTAATTTTTTTCTTATGTTCATCAAACAATGAACTTTCATGTCTTGCAGCCAATCCGCTATCAGAAAATACATTGGCGTTCTTTAGATGGTCTTCCAAATAGGTGAGTTTATGGACCCTGTTATAACTCTATAATGAACACAAATGTTTTATCTGAAAATGCTAGTGCTTATAAGTTATTTGGGGAGTCTCTTTCTAAGGTAGTGTAAATCAATATCATGTACCTAAAATTTTACATAACTTATTGAAATTTAACATCTTCCACTTTACTCATCTAATCTATGCATCAAAAACCTAGAAGCGAATTTGATGGCCATGACTCCAATTCTTGTTGATGTTTTTGGTAGCAGCGGGAGGTATTCACCTCCGAGACAACTTTTCTTAGACAGGAAGATGTCAAAGGAAAACATTAAACAGTTCGAAGAAGCCCCGGAAGAAATTATAATGCTCCAGAAGTAAAGTTGGCCCCACAAGAAAAAGACAAAGTGAAAATACAATTTCCAGAAGACAAGTCGACCCTACTTGAAAAGACACCTGTTCGGAAAAGACACTTGCCCAGTCCAGTATAAATAAAGGTGACGCCTTCCTCATTTGTCACATTCACTCACTCATCCATAGTGCAAGTCTAGTGGAGAACAATAGTAGCAGTTGTAGTCGAGAAGGAAGAAGGGCATAGGTTGGCTAGGTTTATCTCTGTTGTCTTGGTGGTGCACTGGTGGAGGCCAGATACTCTAGCGCTTTGGCTAGGGTTTGCTGCAACTATATTGCTGGGTTATCTCTTTTGAATATACGTACATATTGCTGGGATTCTTCTTTGTTGGTTTGCTCTAGTGGATAGAGCTTGCTCATGGTTATATTGTATTGGCAAGGATATTCTCTAAAAACAAAAGTTTGTCGGGTTTTCTTCCCTTTTGTAGAAGGGTTTCCCAGGATAAATCTTTGTGTCTTCTTGTGCTTGTTCATCTGCGGCTTTATATTTCAATAAATGATTATTGAATGTTAAAAGAAGATCTAAATTGCTATGGTAAATCTAATGTTGATGAAACTAATGAAAATCTATCATGGTTTCAGAGCTGGTTACCTTCAGAATAGTTTAACCACTGGAAGGAAGATCGTATTTGCCGCAGTAACTTGCCGCTACAAAATTTTATTTTGTCAAGCTCATTGAGTAACCTATTGGAGGACGCTGAGATTCATTTTTCTCTAGATCAACTCGCCCTACCCTAGCGCACCTACTGGTGCTCTCAGATTGATGATCCGTCAAAATTGAAGATAAGTCGGATGGTGCTACGAACTTCTGGGTATGCACTTGTATATGTTTTTCAAGTTATATTATCTAGCAAAACATGAATGTGTTTGCAGGGGATGTACAAGGGACCTTTGTCCAAACAACAATATGAAGATCCAAAGGGATCTCAAATTCAGTGCATTCAGAAAAACAATGCATCCTCCCTAGAAGTTAAGACTCCAGGTTTGAGTGTTTAAATTGATATGCCTCTAACTGTGTAGTTGTTATGGCATTATTGCGATCTTATGAACATCTAGTTGCATCTTGATCTATTAAAGTTTTGATCATTATGCTAACCACTAAATACTAGAGATGCACTTGTTTACAAGATAAATTGATCTCCTCTAGGAGATATTCTTGGTTGTTGACTTTGTTCCAGGCAATTACCTTGTTAAATTCCATGGAGGTTACCATGGAGATGTTGTTGTTCTTGTTTCTTGTTCTGGGCAGGTTACCATGGAGGCAGGTCACCAGTGATAGCTTTGAGAGCTATAGTGACGGTTGAATAAGGCAACATATTAGATAGTCTCTAGTTTGAGACATGAAGCAGTCTGACCATACAAGGATTTGTGTACAGGATAGTATTCATTCATGTACTGAAGGAGAAGAACATGCAATTATATGACATTGATGAGCCATATCATAAGGAGGAGGTAGCCTTCAAGAGGTCTAGAGGATCTCACATGGAGATTGACAGTGAGAAGCAGGAGGAGATGGTGTCTTCTCCCCCTCGCCCTTCAACAATTCAGAGGGAGCTAGTTGAGTCCGTTGAGACATTTGATCCTGTTGATCCAGTGGATCCAGTAGATCCTGTTGATGTTCCTAGAGATATTGCAGTAGGTCGAAAGAGGCCTGCATGGGCTCGTCAGACTTTGTAGGAGGTAGAGAGACATGCAACTTCCCGTGGTACTTTCAGAGAGAGTAAGATACCTTAGAGATTCTCGAGCTATGTTGCAGCGATGAGCCACATCATTGATTCCGAGCCTTCCTGTTATGGGGAGGCATCTAGTCAACGGGTATGGAGAGATGCCATGATGGAGGAGTATCAGTCCATCATGAAGAATGATGTGTCAGATATTGTTCCGAGACCTGAGGGGAAGTTTGTGGTGATTTCCAAGTGGATCTATAAGATCAAACATGCAGCTGACAGGAGCATCGAGAAGCACAAAGTGAGATTTGTGGCTAGAGGATTCTCTCATATAGAGGGAGTAGACTATGAGGAGACATTTTCTCTTGTTGCTCGGTACCATTAGGACGATCATTGCCCTTGCTTCAGCTATGGGTTGGAGACTACATCAGATGGATGTGAAGGCAACTTTCCTCAACGGAGAGATGGAGGAAGAGGTGTACATTGAACAACAACCAGATGGTTTTGTGATTCACGGGAAGGAGTCCCATGTGTGCAGGTTGAAGAAGGCCCTGTATGGACTCAAGCATGCACCTCGAGCTTGCTATGCGAGGATTGATGGATACTTGGTGAGTTTGGGCTTCAACGAGAGTGTTGCAGATCCCAACCTCTACTATAAAGTTGTTAATGATGAGTCCTTGATTTTGGTCTTGTACGTTGATGATTTATTTCTCACTAGGGCAGAGAGCCTCATTGCTAGGTGCAAATATGAGTTAGCCTCTGAGTTTGAAATGAAGGATTTTGGCATGATGCACTATTTCTTGGGACTAGAGGTGTGGCAAAGAACTGATGAGATCTTCTTGAGTCAAGGGAAGTATGCAGTTGAGATTTTGAGGAGATTTGGGATGTTGGATTCCAAGTCCATGGCTACACCGATGGTGTCGAATTTGAAGAAGTTGAGTGAGTCTTCTTCTGATTCAGACTTGATTGATCCGACTATGTACATGCAACTAATTGGATCATTGATGTATTTGGTTAACACTAGACTAGATATTTGGTATGTAGTGAGTGCGCTTAGCTAGTTCATGAGTCAGCCGAGACAGTTGCATTGGGTAGCTGCGAAGCATGTGTTGAGATACTTGCGAGGCACAGTTGGATATGGCTTGAGATATGCTTCCAGTGTTGACATGAGATTACAGGGATATGTTGATTCTGATTGGGTAGGGAGCACAGTGGACAGGAAGAGCACCTGTGTTGCTTCAGTTTGGGGTCTGCCATGGTTTCCTGGTGTAGCAGGAAGCAAACTTCTGTGGCTTTGAGTATCGTAGAGGTCGAGTATATTGCAGTGTGTATGGCAGCTCGCGAAGCAGTGTGGCTTCAGAAGCTCCTTGCAGGATTGTTTGGGCAGATGTTTATCATACTGTGATTTATTGTGATAACCAGTGCTGTGTGAAGCTCTCAGAGAATCCAATATCTCATGACAGATTAGAATATGTTGAGATCAAGTTTCATTACATTCGAGACATGGTTATGAGGAAAGCAGTATTGGTGCAGTACATTCCTACAGATGAGCAGATTGCAAACATTCTCACCAAGCCCCTTGCCAAGTCGAAGTTCGAGTGCTTCCGTGATAAACTTGGAGTGGTAGAGAATGCCCCTCTCGTTAAGAGGGAGTGTTGATGGTTGCAGCTTCGTGAGACATTCTATAGGTCGTACTCCTCGATGGACTGAGCTGGGTTGACCCGTGATGATACTCCTCGATAGATTGAGTTGAGTATGACACTTATCAATGGACTAATAAATTGTACTGGGTTGGTGCCCAACTACCCTTGGGTTGTAGCCCATGTGGTTGGGATATAGCCAATGTTTTAAAAACCGAAACCGGTACCGGAACCGGTCGAGGGTCCAACCGGAACCGGAACCGGTAATAAACCGGTCAAACCGGTTTCAATGAACCGGTTTTTTAAAAAATACATAAAATATTTAAATTTTAACGAAAAAAAT
>ML832872.1:574-17303 GCA_009831015.1 Picea engelmannii
TTGTTTACTCAAAGGCAACGGAAGTGAAACTCATGTAATGTGACTCTGACCCAAAGAATGCAAGGATATGAAGAAATGTAATCGTTTTATTCAATGAATCCTAGCTATGGGAGAGAGAAGACGATTTCCAAATCAAATGCAATCACTGTCTATGTAAATGCAATTTTC
The DNA here is from genome assembly GCA_009831015.1 of Picea engelmannii. Lineage (NCBI taxonomy): Eukaryota > Viridiplantae > Streptophyta > Pinopsida > Pinales > Pinaceae > Picea > Picea engelmannii. The sequence continues at coordinate 743 of ML832872.1, forward strand.
AATTTCCTTTAAAGATCAATACAAATAATCATGCATTAATAAATCATTTCCAACTGTCTTTTTCAAAATTTCAAAAGCTCTAAAAGTTAACAAGTTTGATTTTCAATGTTCGCAACAAAAGCAAAACAATACTTGAAAGAAAACAAAAGTTCTCTTTCCAAGAAGAACTCAAATAACAGAGAAAAAAAATCAAATCGTCAATACCAAACAATCAAATGACAACCCAACCAAAACTTTCAATGATAGTAAGAACAGAAAGCAAACCAAGGAGTCTCTTAATACAAATGAAAATTGTCCTTTCGAAACAATAATCAATTAAGAAACTTCAAACTCTTAACTTCCAATCAATCACTGATCTTTAACCGATACAACACATTCAACTCCAGTAATCAGAGAGAAGAAGAACGTCAATAAAGGCTAAAGGATGAAAGTCAAGTGACCCAAGCAAGAACAAGCTTAAAAAAAACTTAGATCAGATTTGGCAAGCAAAAGAAGCAAAAGATAAGTAAACCAGTGAGATGAAGTGTCAAAGAGACTTAAATTAACCTTCCTGAGCTATTGGAAAAGTCAAAATTTGAAATAAAAAAATTTCAAAATCTGCCCACAGGCAAGCCTTGAACACAGTGCGGGCAACTAAAGTTTCCGCAGTCCAGTTAAATGCAGGATGCGGAAATTAAGGATTTCCGCAGGAGAGTATATAAGCAGCCTACGTACCTATTCTTAAAATATGATTTTGAGAAAATGATAAATGTAACCTTCTTCTGGAAAATGTTCTTAATGAAGAGTTTGATCTTCTATCACCATGACATAATCATGTTATCATCCCGATAACCAAAAATGTGGATAACACAGACTTAGGTTTATTAAACTCTGAAATCAACGTGTTCTTGATCTCATTCAGTGGCTTAGGTTGTGCATGTCCTTGGACAAGCTTCATGTACTAGCTCAGTGCGTGATCCCTTAGAGTGGTAATAAACTGGGTTCTTTTGACAGCTTCATCTATGGCATTCTTAATGTTCCATATGGATTCACATAGGAACCAGTGTTGATCAAGATCTTCATATCCATCTCCCCTAAAGATAGGAAGCCTCATCTCATCTGTCATAGATCTTCCTAGGGTTCCTGACTGAATATGTGGTGGACTAGTATTGAAAATTCTCTGGATGCTTTGGTGACTAGGATTACTTTGGTTGCTTATTATTGAATTAACAGGAAGCATAACAGTACTTACTTCTATGGTATGCATGGTTTCTAAGGTTTCAATTTCTCCTCACTGAATCTCTTCAGCTCATCCTTCCTCTATTTCGGTGGGTTCTGAGTGTTCTTCGTCTGCCATATCTGCTTCTTCTCCACTGTAGAAACCCTCTTCTCCATAGTTTTTCTTGAATAGATTCTCAAGGTGAACCCCTCTGAATACTCTTCCACTGTGCATATGTCTAGCTTCTGTGTCATTGTCACTGTCTGAATTCTTGAACATTATCCTTTTCGGATCCAGCCAATCTATTGTATCTTCAAGATGTTCTTCTCATGCAACAACATCTTGAGTCTCAACTTCAAGAATTGTAAAAAAATTCCTCTGGGTCCCTTAAAGAAATATCTTTCATCTTGTTTGTATGACTCTATTTTTTCAAAAGAAAAATCGGTGATATACCCTCCAATGGTACTATCAAACCAATGATCTACTACTCTGGATACAACGTTGTCGACTCTTCTGACCTTTTGGATCAATGTCAATGTCTAAACCACATGGGTTCTAGATATGATCTCGAGCTGAGTATCTTCTAACCTAGCTAACCACTTAGACAAATTTTGATGGATTCCTCCAAAGAAGATCTCGTGAATGTCAGTGAAGATGTATCTTTGTAGCCAATATTTAGTACTTGTCTTAGGGTTCTTGTTCTGGGCTTTAGTGAAGTCCCTCTCTTGATCTTCTATCCACTTTTGAATCTCTATCTTTGATGGGAACCACCTTGACATTCCCTTAACAATATTCATGTCCTGACAATGGAACCATTTGTTGGCACAGGGGCAGACCCAGGGTTCACTCGAAGAGTGCACCAACAAACCTTAGCTACTGGCCCTTTCTACAACACCTGTGAAGAAGATGCAGTCTCACCCGAAGAAGCTATGAGGAGGTTGCAGGATAGATATGTCTACAACCAGGGGGATATCAAGTGTATCTAATACGACAACAAGGCAACATTCATATATCCTTCACCAAGCTAGATTACCCTACACAGTTATAAATCTGATCTAATTGCAACAATGCAAATAAAAATATAACAGTGACAGAGATCAAAGCATCAATTACACACACACACAATATGTACATGGTTCACCCTCTCTCTAGGGATACTCCCACAAAAATGTGCTTATGATTTATTAAGGTAAAGCATATAGTTGTTGTATGCGCTCTCAGCTAGTAGATCTTCTTTCTTCTTCTCTCTTTCTCTCCCCTTCCTGCACACCCAGCTGCAGGACTTGACCTTCGCACACAGTTGAAGATCGTACAATACCAGAAGGCTCTCTCACTCAGAAATTCTCTCTCTCAATAAAATAATATCTCACCACAACAATAGAGCTAGATAAACAACCATATCATATCGACCCAACCCAGGTCCTCTTGACCTTTATTTATACATTACAATACTTCACCGACAACCCTAGGCCGAAACCTAGGTGTCAAAACCCTAGATACCAAAACCCTAGGTGTCTAAAACCCTAGGTCAACTTGACCCACTTTTTTCGGCCATCGCCAGCCTATCTTTCCTTTCTTCTTGCACGGTGATAACAGTGGCTTTTCCTACTTGCTAAGTTGTCCTCGATCCATCTTCCTTGCTTATCTGTCATCCTCGATCCTCTCATCCAACGGCTTGCATTTTCGTACTTTGCTCCATATTTCTTCTCTTTTTCTCACTTTGCCCCAGTAACAATTCCTATGTCTTCCACGAAGTGAAAATTCCACCTTTTCTTCCTTGATCTTCACTTCCTTCCATAACCAAGGGCCAGCATGAATTTAAACTTAGCTTTCCGAACAAATACTTTAGACCACTATGGTAAGTTCTCAGCTCAAACATTTTACTCATGAGATAGTGCCACCACATCTTCGAGGCATTCACTATGGCTTCCAATTATAAGTCATGAGTATCATAGAGAATTTCATTCTCTTTTAACTTTCTTGATTCATATCATATCACATGCTCATTCTGACTAAGGACTCCACCAATCTCTTCCTTGCATGCATCTGTTCAAACTATGAAGTTTGCATCTAAATCAACAATTCTAAAAATTGGCACACTTGTCAACAAACTCCTCAATGATGAAAACTTACATAATCATAAGTCCATTCAAATCGCACACCTTTGTTTTGCAAGTATGTAATTGGGTGCACAATTTTTGAGAAGCCTTCAATAAACCTTTTTTAATAACTTGTAAGTCCCATCAAGGACCTCACCTCTGCAACATTTCTTGGTGTCGATCATTTCTCAATTTCCTTTATCTTTTCTAAATCCACAACTATTCCTTCCTTGGAAATGATATGACCCAAATAATGAATTTGTCACTGGTAAAATGAACATTTTCTCAACTTTTCATACAACTAATGCTCCCTCAATACTTGTAGTACCATCCTCAAGTACTTCCCTTTCTCTTCTTCAAAATTTGAGTAAATAAGTATGTCATCTAGAAATATGACAAACTTATCTGAGTAATTTATGAAAACTACATTCATCAAACACATGAAGACAACTAGTGCATTTGAAAACTCGAATGACACCATTGTGAACTTGTAATGTCCATACCTCATTCTGAAGGCAGTCTTGTTGATGTCTTATTCTTTAATTCACACTTGGTTATATCCAGATCTGAGATCATTCTTTGAAAATATATGTGTGCCTCTCGGCTTATCAAAGAGGTTATCTATCTTTGGAAAATGATACTTCTTCTTTACTGTTACTTTTTTCAACTACCCGAAGTCAATACAAAGTCTCAACATATCATCCTTCTTCTTCACGAACAATACTAGGGAACCCCAAGGTGACACACTTAAGCATATATACTCATTCTTCATAAGCTCTTCACGTTGCATCTATAATTCCTTGAACTCTAGTGTACTCATCCTATAAGGAGTTTGGGATATAGGAGTCACTCTCAACATCATATTTATAGAGAAGTGAATATCTCTTTTCGGTGGAAACCTCGATATTTTTTTAAAGACATCCTTGAATTATTTTAGTACTGTGCAGTCCTTAGGTGCCTCCTCCATGTGCACTATAAATACTTGAAATTATTTCCTATAGATTTTCTTCAATTGCAAGGATGAAACTTCTCTGATAGTTACAACTCTTGGAATGCCTTGAAATGTTCTTAAGTTTCCTTCCTCATCCAAGCAAGTAAATGCCTTATTGTAATAGTCTAGAATGACATGATATTGGTTCAACCAATCAATACCAATGAGACAATCATATGAGCCCAAATGTATGATATTCAAATAATCTTTTTTGCACAGTCCATTCATTTCCATTGGACATGCTTTAACCATCTCATTAACTTTACTTTTTTCCCCTGTTACTAACTACACCAACCAAGGTTTTCCAAGCTTTCTTCTTGGAAATTGGAATCTTTCCACTATCTTAGGACCTAGATAACTATGAATAGCTTCTAATCAATAAAAATAGCAATGGGTTGGTCATTAATATTACCTTCCACTTCAATCATGTGCGACTAGAACTCAACTTGCTTGTTATCCAAGGCTGCATAAATCCTTGGTACATTTATTCCCATGTCTTCAACTGTCACAACTTGTTGTACATTGTGCGTAGTCCTCTCTTTTTCACCTCTTTGAAGGAAATCTCTATACATATGATCTCCGCCACAACCCCAACATTGAATAGGTTGTTTCCCTGGTTTCCCCCCCATTGTCTCTGTCATTCTGGGCTCCTTGGGAGTTGGTTCTCCTTGTGCAATATTTTTTAAAAATGGTGGCTTAGTCCCCTTCTTCCTCTATTCCACCTTTCTTTTCATCTTGTCTTGCCAAACCTTTTGAAAAATCCGTCTTCCCCTTTGTTGATCATAAAGAAATTTAACATGCCTTATGGTTTCCTCCAATGTCTTGGAGTCATCATATTGTATCTTTTCACTGATAAATGAGGGAATCCCACTCAAGTACCTCTGAATTTTAACTTTCTCTTCCTTGATAAATGAGACATATTTCAACAACTCTAAGAATCTTCTTTCGTACTCATCTATTTTCATACTCCCAATCTTGAGCTCAAAGAACTACTACATTTTATTTTCATAGTATCTCTTGGTTAAGTATTTCTTTTGAAAATAACTTTTAAATTCTCTCAAAGTAACCTTCTTTTCGTCAATGTTTTGCATTTGTACGAACTGATACCACCACATTGATGCTTTTCCTTTTAGCTGATAGATGACAATTCTCCCTTCTACATATGTATAATAATTATGCAACTGGAAGTACTTTCTCATACCCAACAACCAAGTCTCTGCATATTCACCCTTTTTGTGTTCATCGTTAAAGGTAGGATGCTTGATCTTATTCATTTCTCCTTGTAGCTCATCCACCTCGATCCTCCTCTTATTCTTTCTGACAGGAGATGGACTTGAGCTACTATGCACTTTCCTAAATGAATGCTTTGGTGAGTGGTGATAATTCCTTTCAACATTTCTTATTTTTCTTCTCTGATCATGAGACCTATGACTTCTTAACCTACTTAACTATGTTTCCTTATCCATTTTCTTTCCTATTTTGTCCATGAGCTTTCCATCAACTTGATATTGAATTCATATTGCTACTCCTTGGCTTTCATGAGCCTTTCATTATCAACTTTATAGCTTTTGACATATTTTTCCAGTCCCTTTATGGTTTCTACCAAGTTTATGCACTCCTCCTTGGATAATGTACCATCAACACCCAAACCGACATACAAATCCCTGAATTCATCATAATGGTTGTAAGTTGACTGTGCATCTTCCACACTTTTTGAATTTTTGCATTGATTATGTCATTCCATAATCACTGTTAATTATGCAAAATTTGCAAGAAATAACATTTGTTAGATGAATTCATGTGATAAATTCATGAAACCTCTACACCATTTTGTTAGAATATTTTCTTCTGATTTTTTGGCTGATTTTATCGTCCCAATTCCAAAATTTCAGGGTGAATAATTGGACTCCTTTGTCCAAAACTTTCCCATCGACTGCTCCCTTGTGCAATTCTGAGTCTTGTGTAGTATATCATGGTCATTTAGAATTCATCCAAATATCCTTTTACTCTTTCTTATTTTCTTCTGAAGCTCATGTGCGCATTGGTATTCAACATGCACCAATGCGCGATGTCAATATTTAAAATATACATCACGTATGAATATTATGGATGCACCAACATTTTTTCTCTGCAAAGCCCCAAATTTTATTGCACACACCTGTGCACCATTTTTTACTGTACATTTTCAGCACCGCACCCTGCAATGTTAAAAAATTACTACACACACTCACACATTTTTATTTTATGTGCACCATGGCCATGCTGCAATTCAAAATTCAACCACTTACTACTCCAAATTTTTTCTTAACTAGAAACTTGGCCCATGCAGGGTTATTTTTGAAACTAGAGCTTTGATACCAATCTATAATGTACCCATTACTAATATTCTTTGATACCAATCTCTAATGTACCCAACCTCCTAGCTGGGTACCGCGCTCTGATTACACTTTGTAATGTACCTAACCTCCTAGATGGGTATCACACTTACTATTGAGCAACACTACTTCAAAATATAGTGTGCAGATTCTACTCTATAACATTGGTATGCACAAAAATACTTGAAGTAACGTGCTTGACCCCAAGCTGGGTTGTGACGCACAAATTTTCCTCTTCTGACACAACTTATAACAACATAAGTAACATAATACAATTGCACGTACAAAGATATTGAGCACATAAGATCATTGTGGGTGTAATATACTCTGAACATGTGATCACTACTCCATGAACAACAATTTTTTTATCACACACAAATTGCGTTCTCCTTGTGCACGCAGATTGTTTCCTTATGCATACAAGCGAATCTAGACTCTTTCGCATATGACCATTCTAGCCTTGCCTTGGAGATTCATGACCATTATTATAAGGTTAAGTTAATAGGAGTAACTAATAACAACTTTCATACTCCACATGTATGACTACAATTACTGAATATCAACACCACACTTACATGTGCAAGCATCCTTATACAAAATAACATCAATTACTTATATGCAACAACATAAAAGAATTAAACCCATTAAACATAGATAATTAAGCACACATTAAATGAGACAAGCACATAAAGGACACTTATATTTATGAAAAGTCACCAACTCAGTACAGAAAGACATTCTTCCCAACCATAGACTCCATTTTTCATATACTTTCAACAACAGGTCACCCCCGAGCTGGGGCTTAAACTCCACCGGGGAAAAAGGATTCCTAATGTGAGGCTAAGGTCTTATAATCAACATAATTGTTTAGTCTAAGTTTCCCAACTACTACAACTAGCCTACGGTTCCACATTCCACACATGTCTGTCCCACCCCAGGAAGTGTGCCCCTTCTCTACTCAACAGTCCCTCAGCTGCCCCACTTCTCTTCCAAGGCTTCAACAATAAGCCAGATCCCTGTAACTAATGCCCAATGCACTAGGGAACAATTCCTAGAAAATCTCTCACCTAGAGAGAATTCTCACGGGCATGAAAACCTACTTCTTTGACAACAAATATTTTGATTATCATACAAAAAACCCCTTTACAAGATTTTCTCTGCAAATAAGGTAATGGTCATCTTTCCTGAGATGATTTGACTCCTTTTGCACATGAGAAATGAATGGATTTCTCCAAAATACACTAAGTCCATCAATATATATTGCATTCCTTAAACTGGACACTTGTCACCTTAAAAATTATCTTTAGCCAGTTGGTGACTCTTTCCCATCAGTAAGGAACTTAGGATAAACAAATATCCATACTTATACTTTTCAAAAATATCAGTAAAATATTCTCTTCGACTAAAGTCCCCCCTTTTCCCTTTTCAGTGGAGTTAGCCTTGTCTCTTTTCGTCGGATCTATCTCCACGCAAAGATTTTATATTATTAATAAATTGAGTGTGGTTGCATTTTACAAGAATAGGTTCACTAGCCTATTTGCATCTCGATTCACTAGCCCCATAACCACACAGGCTCTCCGGCCTTAAATACATATACATCCATATATATATATATATATATATATATATATATATATATATATATATATATATGCATGCAAAGATTTGATATTATTAATAACTTGAGTGTGGTTGTATTTTACAAGAATAGGCGCACTGGCCTATTTGCATCCTGATTCACTAGCCCCATAACCACATAGGCTCTCTGACCTCAAATAGATATACATTCATATATATATATATAACTCGGTTCGATGCTCACTTCAAGGTAATCCCATGTGCACGCAACATTGTGAAATGTGTGCACCCTTCCTTTGATGTGAAACCACGTGCACTTACTAGCGCAACACTATGAAATGTCCCCATCCTACTTTGATAACAATCCTTGAGCACTACTCAGGTGTGCCCAAAACGAAAACTTGATGCCAACCATTCACCATCTTATATGTACATTTACATTTACAATTGTGTAATACCCCAAGGACGTGCCCCAATTGCATTATGAATTGTAATTATGTTTTATAGGTTGGTGAGCCAAGTTTATATAAGATGGTGGGATTATGTGTTTATTAGGCCAGAGAGCCTAAGTGTTGAAGGCCAAGAGCCTAGTTTTTGTACATGTAATGATGCACATTATTAATATAAAAACATCTCTGCATGTGGACCAACCACGATGAATGAGTGATGGGGGACTAAACTTCCAAAAAGTCTGGGTAAGGGAGAGGGGGTTGAAAGGTTGGGAGAAGGGCTAAGCTTAAGAGATTAAGACCTTGGGGATAATAATCAAATATTATTCCAAAGCTATGTAAATGTTTATGTTTTATCCTAAGTTCTTGGTTGGGGGAACGTGTGCAAAATGGGGAGCATGCAGCCCTGGGGAGATACGTGTCGACCTGGGCACATGCATTTAAAACCAGAGAAGGGAGTCGTGTTGGGGATATACCTCCCATTTTCCATCTTTCGTCTAAATTTGCAGGTGTCCATGATCGACCTTTGTTTCAATGTTTGTTCTGGGGAATTCTTACCTGAACTATTAAGTCTTTACGTGGGATCTCTGTACACCCTCATGCATCTTTGAAACTAGAACCGTGAACCTATCATGTGTTGCATGGTTGAGAAACTCAAAATTTCTTGAGTCGTGTTGTGCTATTCCAGTGGGTTGTTGTGGCCACGCAATTCCTGACCGTGTGAGGTTGTTGCCATTGATTGTGTGTTGCTAAGCCTTTTTGTTGTGCCCTCACTGTGATGGAATTGGTCAAAAGAATAGGTTTCCAAGCCTATGAGCGACTGTCTCCATTTGAGAGAGTGCGCAGAGGAAGTGAGAACTCTTGGAAGGGGTCCTGTAGCTACCACAGATCTCAGAGACTTCTGGTCTGGTCTATTGCTGAAGCCCAAGGCAAGGGAGGCTTAGCAACCAAAGGACTGTCCGAGTGACAGTGAAGGTGTATCTCCTAGGGTGGGACAGGCATGTGGGGAATGAGGGTCTATGAGTAGTGGGAATAAGTGACTCCTGGGAGAGAATCCTTCCTCTGTAACTGAGTGTCTTTCGTTGACCTTGCCTAGCCTAGGATTCTTTGCCTAGTGGATCTTAGTCCCATCTCGGGGGTGACCTACTGCTGAGAGTGATGAGCAATGTGGTCTAAGGATGGGAGTTTCATGGAAGGTCTACAAGTAGTTGGTGTAATTACTACAGTTTCAAAGATAAGTATTAGTTTGTGCTTAATAATATGTTTTGCATGCCTGTGATGCTGATATGTTATCATGTATTAAGTTGCACATATGAATTATTGTTAATGTCCTTGATGATGTATATTAGCAGTAATCCTATGCTTACTCTGTATTGTTTAGAACAATCTGTAAATTAGATTTAATATGCATGTTATATATATATAAGTATGAGAATGTTTTGTGTAGTAGCGTTGCCCAACAAGTGGGTTGATGGTCGGGGATGTTACAATATGGTATCAGAGCTCAAAAGGCTAATTTAAGGTTGTATTTGGTAGCATTACCTAACCTGTTGGTGGTCGATGATGTTACAATATGGTATCAGATCCATGGATACAACACTGAGCCTATATGGGCTGGATAAGTGGTCATTAGACCCAAGGTTTCAAGTGGAAGTTGTGTGAGGAAGAACCAATATTTGGACCCTAGAATGTTCCTAAGTGGCAAGGGGTTTTTTGGCCATGTTACAAAGCTCGGAAGGTGTAGTGATATAGTAAAACTATAGCCGGTGTGGTATATGGCCATAGGGAGAAAGAGAGCTCAACACCAGAAGTGTTGGAGCCATAGGATCTGTTCAGGAGGAAAGGAGATCCCTCACGATCGTCACATCTGGAGCAGGTGCAGAAGAGTTATCTTGGAAACCTTTCAGGGACTCGACTATTGGGAAAAGAGATATGTGTTGGTGCACGAACTCCCGATGCCCGAAGCTCCAATGTCTCGAAAAGATCTACATCATGGATTGTGTTACAAACCTATAATTTATAGGATCAACTGGTGACTAAAATGTTATCTCTTTAGTGTTTTTGTTTGTCAAATGATTTTTCATTCTGCAAATAATTTGAGAAAAGAAAGAAAAAAGAAAAAGAAAAGAAACGAAAAAGAAAGAAAAAGAATAAAAGAGGGCATAAAAGAAATTCAATAGAGCCCCATGCAATAACAATGACTTGGTCCATACCTTTCAAGCATGGCCAAGTTCTTTTAAATTGATGTTGTTAGGAGTAGTGAAAAGGCTTAGCTAAACTGTTTAATCTTAACCAAGTGATCTAGGTTAGTTAGTGAATAAATTTGACTAGACTGCCTAATCTGGGCCAGATAGCCCCAGGGTAGAGTAATTTCTTAGTCCAATAGTTTAATCTGGGCTAATTGTCATAGGTTATTAAGTTAGAATATAGGTAGTTTTCTTTATTTTAATAAAACTATCTTGATGATCAATGTTGGACCATGTCTTGGATGCTTAAAAGGTTGGTTGTCTAAAGCCTTGGTGATATAAACATGTGAAAGCTTGGGAAAACCCAAGATATGCACTTATCCTAAGTTTTTTGGGCTCATATGCCTTCGTGCTCACGATTATGCACAGCTCATGTATGAACGGCTTAGATGTCCGTGCCCAGATCTACGATGGACAAGTCTTTCCAGACCCCCCCGACCATTCTACCTTTAACGGTGGGGGGGGGGGTGGGGGGGGTTTCCAGAATCGGAGATAATGTATGCACGCATCTGGACAACCCAAGTTTTAGTGCCTAGATCTATGGTCTATATTGGATTTCGGACCCCCCCATCCATTCTGCTTTTAATGAAAGGGGGTGGGGGGGTTCGAAATGTGTTAAAGATCATGCAAAGATATGTGGTCAAAAGGAGAGCATGCAGATCAATGGATCAAGGTATTTTTTGGACCCCCCCGACCGATCTACCTTTAATGGTAAGGGGGGGGGAGTCTGAAATGAAATTTTACTTTGGCGCGCCCCCTATCTATATGTGGCATGGATCCATTGGTTCTGAATCCACCGCCTATTACTGTCTAACATGCCTTGTCACCTCATGACATCATTATCCACCTTTTCTGTAAGAGTCACATCCCATAACTCCGCCAGTCCTTCTCCCTCGTTCACCTGTGGCAAGTCCCTTCACCTTGGTCTTTTCCCCCAATCAATAATTGCCATGTCACTCAACCGTATGCTTCAGTCATTATCACTTACCATCTCATGCTCTAAATGACCCATTGGCTATTTATTACTTGCTAACTTATCCGTTAACCAGCTAACTTGTCTTCCATGCCCAACGGATACCCGTTTACTCAAAACTACCCTCACCCTTTGTTCCTTCACCATTTACCCACTCATCGCACCAGAGAATTTACCCCATTTTCCTCTCCATTACAGTCAGTCTCCCACATCTACAGTCGTCCCTGCTAACTCTTATTTTATTTGCATGTATTGTTACAGTAATGGCGCCAAAGTCAAAGAGAACAGAAGGTGAGGTGAATCCATTTCTCCCACCTCCTATCGACATCAACAGGATTCCTCTGGCCTACAAAGACTACTTAATCACAGACACAAAATGCGATTTTGACTTCGCAGACCTGCAGTCATGGCTTAAAGAAGTTTTCCTGGACCAGAGTGAGGAAATTGGGCTCTGGAAGTCCAACCTACCCTTGTATCTTTTCCCCTAGATTCACCATTTCCCAGAATTTGCCCTCAAGTGCCAAGCCCATTATATCCACGAGAAAAGAGCCATTGTCTCCTTGTTTGGGGAAATTCTTTTCCTCATCACACTAGAAACCATCGACCAAATGATGCAAATATCCCAAGCCGACTCCGCCTCACCTTTTAACCTCGAAATCATCACAGAGCTATACCAAAAGCTATCATTTCCTCAAAGAGCTCATATTTTTGAGCTTTTTCTTCCACAATCCACTCAGCTCCCCACTACAAACCCCCCTTATCCTTCCTCCCTATTCTGAATAAAAGGAAACTAGGTCATCACGTCACTATGTGCCTTGCTCGGTTATTTTTCAGATCAATGGGTAGATAATCCATTTTGGGATTTCTGTCTCTTTTCTCCACCGATAAGAAACCCATTACACAGTTCGAATTCATCATGTTCCTGGCAGACAACATTCATGAGAAATTCATAAATTTTGCCAAAGAAGGTATGTTCTGGTATTCTACAATACTGGCATACCTGTTCCTTTTCTTCCAAGCGGACAAATTTTATTTTTCTTTGCAGAAGATGGATGAAGATGGTAGACCCCAGGCAGTAACATCATGGACTTCTTTGCTCAAACATAACTCCACAGAATTTTGTTTCAAGCAGTTCATCGAGCATTTCTACCACCCAGTGGTGAATATGCTCAACGGCAGACTCGAACCCAGAATTAATGACAAAGTTCATAGGATCCTACATCTCTCGGACCATACAAAGACTCATGATTGGTACCTGTATCGAAATCATACTAAGATCAAAGTCTATGGGTGGGAGTTGGCCCCATATAAACTTCCCAAGTACTTACCTATTATAATTTTTTCCCTGGAATACACAAGGCAGATGATAAACTCAGATGATATACATTTTGTGTCTTTTAAGAAGAAGAAATACCTCATAATCAAAGGGCAGATTGGTTCTTTCATATGCAATAGTCGAGGTGCCAGGGAGGAAGTAGACAGACTGCTGAAGGAAATGAAAGTTTTTGTTAGTTTCACATGGCACTATGATCAGTGTGGGATAATTTCCGAGATGAGGATTAAAAATAAGAATATCACGTATGTTCACATATCAAGGCCTGAGGTAGAAAAATTTTCCAACTAGACAGAATGGGAGCCAAATACTTTGGTTGAGACAGAACAACAGGACCTCCTAGTCACTATATCACAGACGACCACACAAGCCCCCAAGGAGAAGAGGCCTAGGTAGGATCTGTCACCTCCTGTCACTGAAGTATCATCTAAAGAGTTTCGACTACATACCAAGAGGCCAAAAGCCAGTCCGGTACCCGACACGGCTGGTGAAAAGAGAATTCAATCCACTTCCACATTGGAGGTTGATTAGTCGCTCCTCAGTACAAGAAGAAAGCAGATCATAACCTCAGTATTTCCAAGGAAGCCCACAGATACTCAATCAGTTAACCAGTCAAGCAAGACAGGACCGAAGCTGAGTATCTTTTAGAAATATTATTTGATGAAGAAAACGAATCAGACTTTGACCAGCAACACATACGCCCAATTCTGGAAGCAGACGTCGACTGCACAACAAAAACTGTTATCAGCATTTGACACTGAGAAGGGGAAAATGCACATGGAATTTCTCCAAGCACAGGTGCCAGACCCAAAGGTAATCACCGATTACAAAAGGGAAACTTTTGAATTCCAGACTAAGGACGTGCATCCAGCTGATCAAATGGATCTGCACAGGAAAACTAGAGAAATGGTTTTCTCCATGTTGGCACATGCTTCCACTGCTGCCTCCAGGTTACAAGTTTCTTTGAATAATTTCCAGATGCAGTTGAAGTTGGAGAAAATATCATCCTTTTCCAAGGATAACAGGATTAAGACGTTGGAGGAATTGGTCCTCAAGATCGGGTATGATCCCTCGAATGTGAAAGCAGTCGAGGAGATGATCAAGAAGAAAAATGTTGACATAGCATCTTTGAGGAAACAATTGAAGATACCACCAACAATAGACTCACAGGAAAAGGAAATAGCGGAGACAGAAGGAGAAAAACATGAGATGCTTAAGTTGATCATGGAGCAAAATGCAGATTGAAGGAAATGGAAGCTGAAATGGAGAAGTTAGTGAAAGAGAAAGAACAGTCAAAACCCATGGAATTCATTCCAATGAGTGTGTTTCCACTCTCAAGAGTGAGCACAACATCACTAGTAGAAATTCCATCGGCAAACCCACTGACATCTCTGGAAAAGACTGTTGAATTGCCTAAGTCTATGGAAGAGATGAATCTGCAAAAAACAAAGATTAGCAGGCTCAAAAAGGAGATTGAGAACCTCTAGGAACTCAAATCTTCTTACCAAACCAGCTACTCCAAGGAAAAGAAAGTGTCAGACCATCTCAAACAAGATTTACAACAGCTTCAGAAGCAAATAGTGGAAGGCAAAACACTAGACGAAGTCAAAGAAAGCGTCTGGACAGACATCACCAAGTCTATGAATGAAATATGGCCAATGATACAAATTATGTTTGAGCAAAATGAATTGGTACAAAGAAGTAAACAAGCCATCGAGAATATTAGATTAGAACTGGGAGAGATGCCCATAGAGTCTAATGAAATCATCAAATTCCTGAATTCTAAAGCTAGAGAGGAGCTGGAAGATCTGAGAATTGAGGATAGAACGGACACCATCCTTGAGGTCAAGAGAGTCCTGACCAAGAGAGGAATGATGCTATAGCTATAAGGAAAGGTTCAGGCTATGGACCTAGGGGTGCAAAGGGTTTTCAACAAGATTGAGACTCTACAAAAGAAGGGTCTTCCTAGTTTGAAGGTGATAAATGACAAATTGATGACGCTCCCTGATTACAAAAAGAGACTAGTCGATGTGGCTAAGGATAGTTCAAAATTTTCAGGAATACAAGGCAGTATCACTGGAAAAGAATTCCTAGATTCTCTATAGTTGAACATCATCATACAGCATGAGATCCGGTACATCTTCATCATCAAGCCAACTTTTTCTAAGTACACAGAGATGGATGAAGTCTATCGAAGGTTACTAAAAGTCAGTGTTCCCAGTCACCTTCGATGGGAAGAGATTTGTAATCTGATCGAGTAGTCGATGAATTGTCCCATCCCAATCAGATATCCAGTCAGACAAGGTCATGCAAAGTCCTCACCAATGGTTCACCCAGAAAACAACATGAAACTTTGACACATCATCAAATAGTTTCCTAGATTTTTGTAGTTTGTTAAGTTAGTTAAGCTAAAAATAGATTTACCACGTCCTGATCTTTAATGACAGGATCATTTGTAATTTTGGGTTATAAATACTTCACTTTTTGAAGTATTGAGGGTTGATCTTTATGCCCTGCGAGTTACCAGACTGCACTATTTTTCAAGAGATCTTCCATTAATACAAAGAGGCATTTCCATGGGATTCTTGCGTGTACTCATTGGTGATGTTTTCCTTTCTAAGTCAAATGTTATTCTCGCATAGTTATCGCATTGTTTTATAAATCTAATCTTTGAAAGTAATGAATGTTGCAGGATTTATCTTTGCATATCGTGTTTCTAACTTTAAAATATTTTAGTGTTTCATCTTCTGATTTTACGATAAAGAAATTATTAACTGCTTCTTTGTTGTAATTGACATTCTTGCCTTTTCTACTATTCCTCATTTATGTTGCTAAAAGAATCCAACGATTGCATTATCTCACCCTGTGAAAGGTTTCTTTGTTTCCTAGTTTAGATTTTATTTCATGATACAGACCCCATAGCCCAATGGATGTGTAAAGCTCTCTCAGCCAACCCAACGAAAACGGAAAAACAAACATATTTTATTTACCTAGCCTAATATTTTAAATTTGAAACATATCTAAATCATACAGAGAGATCCCTATTTGAAGCTAGTAGGGATAGATCCTAGCTTTGAAGTGGTTGGATAAAGTTACCTCCCGTAGATTTCTTCTTTTCTGACAACCTCTAAGAAATTTACAGAGTGTTAACATAGTGGCGACCATACTGGGGAAGAACTGAACAAATTTTAACCTCACGTTTTCTTTCCCTAGAAGAAAAGTTTGTTTATGAAAAATTACAAATTTGATAAAGAAGTAATGTTTAGAGGTTGTTAAAATCTTGTAAATATTAATTTTTAGACTCATAAAACTATATATA
>ML832872.1:24920-35066 GCA_009831015.1 Picea engelmannii
TCAGATTTTTGAGCTTTTTCTTCCACAATCCACTCATCTCCCCACTACAAACCCCCCTTATCCTTCCTCCCTGTTCTCAATAAAAGGAAACCAGGTCATCACGTCACTATGCGCCTTGCTCGGTTATTTTTCAAATCAATGGGTAGATGAACCCATTTTGGGATTTCTGTCTATTTTCTCCACCGATGAGAAACCCACTACACAGTTTGACTTTAGCATGTTCCTGGTAGAAAACATTCACGAGCAATTCATAAATTTCACCACGGAAGGCATGTTTTGGTATTCTTCAATACTAGCATACATGTTCATTTTCTTCCAAGTAGACAAATTTTCGTTTTCTATGCAGAAGATGGATGAAGATGTTAGACCCCAGGCAATAACAACATGGACTTCTCTGCTTAGACATAACTCCATGGAATTTAGTTTCAAGCAGTTCATTAAGAATTTCTACCACCCAGTGGTGAGTATGCTCAGTGACAGACTCGAACCCAGAATTAATGATGAAGTTCAGAGTATCCTACATCTCTCGGAGCATACAAAGACTGGTGATTGGTACTTGTACCAAAATCATACTGAGATCAGAGTCTATGGGTGCGAGTTGGCCCCATATAAACTTCCCAAGTACTTACCTGTTAGAATATTTTCCCTGGAATACATAAGGCAGATGATAAACTCAGACGATATACATTTTTTGTCTTTGAAGAAGAAGAAACAACTTAGAATCAAAGGGTAGATTGGGTCTTTCATCTGCAATAGTCAAGGCGCCGGGGAGGAAGCAGACAAACTGCTAAAGGAAATGAAATTTTTTGTTAGTTTCACATGGCACTATGATCCGTGCGGGATAATTTCTGAGATGAGGATAAAAAATAAGAATATCCCATATGTTCACATATCTATGCCTGAGGTAAAAAAAAATTCCAACCAGACAGAACGAGAGCCAAATACTTTGGTTGAGATAGAACAATAGGACCTCCCAGTCACTGTATCATAGACGAACACACCACAAGCCCCCAAGGAGAAGAGGCCTAGGAAGGATCTGTCACCTCCTATCACTGAAGTATCATTTGAAGAGTTTTGACTACATACCAAGAGGCCAAAAGCCAGTCCAGTACCTGACACGGCTGGTGAAAAGAGAATGTAATCCACTTCCACATTGGAGGTTGATCGGTCGCTCTTCAGTACAAGCAGTAATCTGATCATAACCTCAGTATTGCTAAAGAATCCCACAGATACTCCACTAGTCAACCAGCTAGAGCAGACAGGACCAAAGCTTAGTATCTTTGAGAAATACGATTTGATCAGGAAAAAGAATCAAACTCTGACCAGCAACACATACGCCCAGTTCTGGAAGCAGAAATCGACTGCACAACACAGACTGCTATCAGCATTCGACACTGAGAAGGGAAGAATGCACATGGCATTTCTCCAAGCACAGGTGCCAAACCCAAAGGTAATCACCAATTACAAAAGGGAAACTTTTGGATTCTAGACTAAGGATGTGCATCCAGCTGATCAAATGGATTTGTATAGGAAAACTAGAGAAATGGTTTTATCCATGTTGGCACATGCTTCCATTGCTACCTCCAGGTTACAAGTGTCTTTGAATAACATCCAGACGCAGTTGAAGTTGGAGAAAATATCATCCTTTGCCAAGGATAAAAGGATTAAGATGTTGGAGGAATTGGTCCTCAAGATTAGGTATGATCCCTCGAATGTGAAAGCAGTCGAGGAGATGATCAAGAAGAAAAATGTCAACATAGCATCTTTGAGGAAACAATTGAAGTTGCCACCAACAGTAGACTCACAGGCAAAGGAAATAGAAAAGACAGAAGGAGAAAAAAATGAGATGCTTAAGTTGATCATGGAGTAGAATGCGCAATTGAAGGAAATGGAAGTTGAAATGGAGAAGCTAGTGAAAGAGAAAGAACAGTCAAAACCCATGGAAGTCATTCCATTGAGTGTAGTTCCATTCTCAGGAGTGAGAACAACATCAATAGCAAAAATTCCATCGGCAAACCCACTGACGTCTCTGGAAAAGACTGTTGAATTGGCTAAGTCTATGGAAGAGATGAATCTGTAAGAAACAGATATTAGCAGGCTCAAAAAGGAGATTGAGAACCTCGAGGAACTAAAATATTCTTACCAAACTAGCTACTCCAAGGAAAAGCAAGTGTCAGACTAACTCAAAAAAGAGTTATAATAGCTTCGGAAGAAAACAGTGGCAGGCAAAACACTGGCTGAAGTCAAAGAAATTGTCTGGACAAACATCACCAAGTCTATGAATGAAATATGGTCAATGATACAGATTTTGTTTGAGCAAAATGAATTGGTACAAAGAAGTAAACAAGCCATCAAGAAGATTAGATCAGAACTGGGAGAGATGCCCACAGAGGCTAATGAAATCATCAAATTCTTGAATTATAAAACTAGAGAGGAGCTGGAAGATCTGAGAATTGAGGATAGAATGGAGACCATCCTTGAGGTCAGGAGAGTCCTGACCAAGAGAGGAATGATGCTACAGCTAGAATAAAAGGTTCAGGCTATGGACCTAGGGGAGCAAAGCTTTTTAGCAAGATTGAGGCTCTACAAAAGAAGGGTCTTCCTGGTTTGAAGGTGATAAATGACAAATTGATGACGCTCCCTGATTACAAAAAGAGACTAGGCGATGTGGCTAAGGATAGTTCAAAATTTTTAGGAATACAAGGCAGTATCACTAGAAAAGAATTCCTAGATGCTCTACAGTTGGACATCATCACACAGCATGAGATCCAGTACATCTTCATCATCAAGCCAACTTTTGCTAAGTACACAGAGATGGATGAAGTGTACACTAGGTTACTCAAAGTCAACGTTCCCAGTCATATTCGATGGGAAGAGATTTACAATATGATCGAGTATTCGATGAGTTGTCCCAACCCAGTCAGCTATCCAGTCAGACGAGGTCATACAGAGGCCTCACCAATGATTCACCCAGAAAAAAACATGAAACTTCGACACATCATCAAACAGTTTCCTAGATTTTTGTAGTTTGTTAAGTTAGTTAAGCTAAAAATAGATTTACCACGTCCTGATATTTAATGACAGGATCGTTTGTAATTTTGGGTTATAAATACTTCACTTTTTGAAGTATTGAGGGTTGATCTTTACGCCCTGCGAGTTACCAAATTGTAATATTTTTCAAGAGATCTTCCATTAATACAAAGAGGGATTTCCACAGGATTCTTGTGTGTACTCATTGGTGATGTTTTCCTTTCTAAGTTAAATGGTATTCTCACTTAGTTATCGCACTGTTTTCTAAATCTAATCTTTGAAAGTAACGAATGTTGCAGGATTTATCTTTGTATACCCTATTTCTGACTTTAAAAGATTTTAGTGTTTCATCTTCTGATTTTACGATAAATAAATTCTTAATTGCTTCTTTGTTGTAATTGGAATTCTCGCCTTTTCTGCTATTCCTCATTTATGCTGCTAAAAGAATCCAACGATTGCATTATCTCGCCCTATGAAAGGTTTCTTTGTTTTCTGGTTTAGATTTTATTTGATGATACAGACACCATAGCCCAATGGATGTGTAAATCTCTCTCGGCCAACCCAATGAAAACGCCAAAACAAACATATTTTATTTACCTAGCCTAATATTTTAAATTTGAAACATATCTAAATCACACAGAGAGATCCCTCTCTGAAGCTAGTAGGGCTAGATCCCATCTTCGAAGTGGTTGGATAAAATTACCTCCCGTAGATTTCTTCTTTTCTAACAACCTCTAATAAATTTACAGAGCGTTAACAGATCGTAGGAAAATAGCTTGACCGTTGGATCAAGCAAAAGGTAGATCGTAATTTTGTAATTTCGGCAATCGGGAGAAACGAGATGTGCAGATGCACGAACTTTCGATGCCCGAAACTCCAAAATGAAAAGAGAGCAAGGTGGGACCCGATGACATCGTCGAAGGTGATGTGGACCTTCTTAGATCTGCCACGTGCCACCGCCCTAGTTGGTGAAAGTTGTACTACGTGGGACAGAAGGGAAAAGTAGATCAGGATTTTGGATGTTGGAAGATTGGGAAGAAACAAGTGTGGGAACACCCGAGGTCCGAAGTCCCAAAGTCCCAAGGTCCAAAGTCCCGAAGTCCCAAAAAATTTGAAGACAGAAAGACCACAATGGATTTCATTCATTGGATGATGGGTAAATGTGGACCGTTGATCCACTCGACTTCGCGAGCTCTGTAATCAAAACTCAGAGAGATAGTTGTGTGTGATTTGAAATATCTGAAGACCAAAAGCCCAAGTAGCACCTAGTAGTTTAGCATTTGGTCACAGCCCGTGATCGCATGGGTTGGGGAATAATAAAGAGGGGGATATCACCCGAAATTTATAGAGCCGAGCAAAGCTCGGAAGATTCGTGAAATCAAAATGTTTTCTTAAATCAGATTGGTTTTGAATGTGTGGAATTTGTTAAGGAGAGATGGCCTGACAAATTCTGGTTGTTTTCACGTTGTGATTGCAGAAGTATGATGAGTGTAAGAACCAATTAGAATTTCCACAGAGTGAAAAGAAATGGAGGAGACACAGAATGATTCAAGTTCATAAAATGAAAGAGAAGGAATGGACATCCACTTGGGAGTTGAAGGATCGAACTCCAATGGGCACGGAAAGGAGATAGATAAGGAAGGAAATCTGAGGAAGATCGTTGAAAAATTGTAGAAAGATGCCCAAACACGCCTAGCAGATTGCAGAAATCTCAGGAAAACTCAGGAAAAACAAGGTGAATTCAACGTAAAGTTGTTAAAGAGTTTGGAGAGAATAGAAAATAAGTTGGATAAGGAGAGTGACTTGAGAAAAATAGGGAGTCAGAAAATTTCTTAGGGGAGAAGATCAAGGAGTGTTGGTAGACACCATCATCACTCCCAAACTCGTTCCAAGAGAAGGGCACACAGTAGTTCAAGACCATCTCCTACTAGAAATCACAGAAGATTAATATTAAGCCTCCTACGTTTGATGGAGAACATATGAAGGAGGAAGATGTCGAAACATGGTTGCTTAACATGAGGAAAATTTTCCAACTGCAGAATTATTCCTCTCATGCAGAAGGAAGAATTGCAATGTATCAACTGAAGGGAAAGGCATCCATGTGGTGGGATCATATTGTCCAGGCACAACACATTAGAGATAAAGAAATCACTTGTAAAGAATTCAAGAGGTATTTCGAGAAGAAATACTTGACTAAAAGGTATTATGGTAGAAAGATGAAAGAGTTCTTTGAACTCAAGCTGGGTAGCATGACCATTGATGAATACAAACAAATATTTTTGGAATTGCTAAAGTATGTTCCATTCATCAAGGATGAGACTGTGAAGATTCAAAGATATCTATGTGGATTGCCACCTTCCATTGGTGAAAAGATTCAGTATGATGACCCAAAAACCATGGAAGAAACAATAAGGAGGGCAGAATGTTTATATGAACAACAAAAAGAAAATCCTACCTTCCAAAAGGCTTGGGAAGACAAGAAGAAATTTAAGATGGATCAGAGGAAGAAGGGAACTAAGACACCATTTTTCAGAAACAATCCTCAGGGAAAACCATCTTTTAGAGAACCTAGAAAGGTGGAAATGGGTGGACAAATGCCAAGACAGACACCTATGGAGTGTTGGAGTTGTAAAGAAAACCATAGGTATAGAGATTTCCCCCACAGAAATGATAAAGTGAGAGTTTTCCACAATGTTCAGTAAGTTGAAATAGTGGAGGACATGGGTAGTAGAATGCCAAGGATTTACGCAGCCCTGGACAACAAGGAAGATGAATTTCAGTCGCACATTATTGAAGTGGAAGGTATGATTAACAACCATGCCTTTAATATTTTAATTGATTCAGGGGCTAGCCATAGTTATATAGATCCTAGAGTGGTGGAAAGTTTTCATTTATCAAGAAGAAAACATGAAAAATCTTGGTTAGTGCAACTGGCTATAGGAACCAAGAGGAAATTCACTGAGTTGGTTAAGTCTTGTCCTGTGGACATGAATGGACTGAGCACGAAGGTTGAATTGAACATTATGCCTTTAGGCTCTTATGACACTTTAATTGGGATGGACTAGTTGGACCAACACCATGCCATCCTAGATTGTCGTAACAAGGCATTCACTTGCCTGGATGGGGAAGGGAATCAAAAAAATGTCCAAGGAATTCCTAGAGCTATTTCTATCAGAGAAATCTCAGCAATGTAGCTGAAGAAGTGCTACAGAAAGGAGGTCAATTATTTGCAGCCCATGTGAAGGAAACACCCAAGGATAAGGTGTCAGGTATTGGAGATCATGCGGTACTAAAGGAGTTTGAAGATGTATTTCAGGAGGTACCAGGATTACCTCCTGAATATTATTAGTTAGAGACTGATGAAATACTTATGTACAAGAACAGAGTTTATGTACCTAATGTCCAGGGTTTGAAACTTGTGATTCTGAGAGAAATTCATAACGTGCCTTATGTTGGGCACCATGGATATCAGAAGACTATGGAAGCAGTCAAGAGCCATCACTTTTGGCCAGGTATGAAGAAAGAGATTGCAGAATACATCGCCAGATGTATGGAATTCCAAAAGGTTAAATTTGAGCATAGGCACCCAGCTGGATTGCTGCAACCTTTACCCATTCCTGAGTGGAAGTGGGAAGTGGTGACAATGGATTTCATCACAAGATTTCCCAGAACATGCAAGCAGCATGATTCAATTATGGTAGTGGTGGACAAGATTACGAAAGATGCCCATTTTATTCCGTTAAAGGCTACTCACAAGGCAGCGAAGGTTGTTGATATTTTTATGAAGGAAGTAACATGATTGCACGAAATTCCCAAGACAATTGTGTCTGACAGAGACCCGAAATTTACCTCAAATTTCTGGAAAGGGTTATTCAATGGATTCGTAACAAATCTGAATTTCAGTACAATGTATCATATTGAGTCGGATGGGTAGAGAGAGTGGGTGAATCGAGTGATAGAAGACATAATGAGGATGTATGTGATGGACAAACCATCGAAATGGGAAAACTACCTACACTTGGTAGAATTCACCTACAACAATGGGTATCAAGCATCATTGAAGATGAGCCCATTTGTAGCGCTTTATGTAAGAAAGTACAATACTCTAGTAAGATGGGATAACCCAGTTGATAGAGCGGTATTAAGGACAAATTTTCTCAAGGAAATGGAAGAGTAAATGCTGAAAATTAAGCAAAATTTGAAAGTTGTCCGAGATAGACAGAAAATTTATGTTGATAAAAACAGAACCCACAGAGAGTTTAAAGTGGGAGATCATGTTTTTTTGAAAGTAAAATCCAATAGAAGTTCCATGAGGGTGGGAAACTGTTCCAAGTTGGCAGCCAGATTTTGTGGGCCATTTGAAATCCTAGAAAGTATTGATCCGGTTGCATGTATTCTTGCATTACCTGCATCCATGACTATGCATAATGTGTTTCGTGTTTCGTTACTTAATAAATATATACTTGAACACAATCATGTGATTGACTGGAATGTGATCCTATGCGCATATTGTACCAGAAAAACAAACAGCTCTAGAATCGAGTCATAGGACTTGTAAAGGTCCAGTGGACCTGGTATGGTCCTAAGGACACAACATGGGAGCATGAAGATGCTATGTGGGCAGAATACCCGCATCTTTTTGAATATTTTGGAAATCTTGCTGATGTTCTGTGAAAGTTGCACTGAGGACAGTGCAAAAATAAGGGGAGGGGATTGTAATACCCCAAGGACATGCCTCAATTGCATTATGAATTGTAATTATGTTTTATAGGATGGTGAGACAAGTTTATATAAGATGGTGGGATTTTGTGTTTATTAGGCCAGAGAGCGTAAGTGTTGAAGGCCAAGAGCCTATTTTTTGTACATGTAATGATGCACATTATTAATATAAAAACATCTCTGCGTATGGACCGACCACAATGAATGAGTGATGGGGTATTAAGCTTCCACAAAGTCTGGGTAAGGGAGAGGGGGCTGAAAGGTTGGGAGAAGGTCTAAGCTTAAGAGTTTAAGACCTTGGGGATAATAATTAATTATTATTCCAAAGCTGTGTAAATGTTTATGTTTTATCCTAAGTTCCTGGTTGGGGGAACTTGTACAAAATGAGGAGCATGTAGGCCTAGGGAGACAGATGTCGACCTGGGTGCATGCAGTTAAAACCAGATAAGGGAGCCATGTTGGGGGTCGACCTCCCATTTTCCATCCTTCGTCTGAACTCGCGGGTGTCCATGATCGACCTCTATTTCGGTGTTTATTCTGGGGAATTCTTACCTGAACCGTTAAGTCTCTGCATGGGATCTCTGTACACCCTCACGCATCTCTGAAACTAGAACCGTGAACCCTTCATGTGTTGCATGGTTGAGAAAACCGAAATTGCCTGAGTCGTGTTGTGCTATCCCAGTGGGTTGTTGTGGCCGTGCAGTTCCTGACCATGTGAAGTTGCTGCCATTGATTGTACGTTGTTGAGCCTTGTTGTTCTGTCCTCACTATGCTGGAATTGGTTAAAATAATAGGTTGCCAAGCCTGTGAGCGACTCTCTCCAGGTGAGAGAGTGCATGGAGGAAGTGAGAACTCCTTGAAGGGGTCATGTAGCTGCCACAAAGCTCGGAGACTTATGGTCTGGTCTGTTGTTGAAGCCCAAGGCAAGGGAGGTTTAGTAGCCGAAGGACTGTCTGGGTGATAGTGAAGGTGTATACTCGTGGGGTGGGACAGGAATGTGGGGAATGAGGGTCTGTGAGAAGTGGGCATAAGTGACCCCTCGGAGAGAATCCTTCCTCTGTAATTGTGTGTCTTTCGTTGACCTTGCCTAACCTAGGATTCCCTGCCCAGTGGAGTTTGGGTGACCTACTGCTGAGAGTGGTGAGCAATGTGATCTAAGGCTGAGAGGTTCATGGAAGGTCTGCATGGAGTTGGTGGAATTACTACAATTTCAAATATAAGTATCAGTTTGTGCTTAATATTATGTTTTGCATGCTTGCGATGCTTATATGTTATCATGTATTCTGTTGCGCATATGAATTATTGTTAATGTCCTTCATAATGTATATTAGCAGTAATCATGTGCTTACTCTATACTGTTTAGAACAATCTCTTAATTAGATTTAATATGCATGTTATATATATAAGTATGAGAATGTTCCACCTAGTAGAGTTGCCCGACAAGTGGGTTGATGGTGGGGGATGTTACAATATAGTATCAAAGCTCAAAAGACTAAGTTAAGGTTGTATTTGGTAGCATTGCCTAGCTTGATGGCGAGGGATGTTACAATTTGGTACCAACTACTCACCACCTGTATGTAAAACTACAAATGAGAATCAAATTAAGAATATTACAAAAAAGATCTTCACTCAATGTAGCATGCACACATCCTATAATTAGCAATGATAATGGCAATTAGGCCAAATAAATCAAAGTTCTACAACACTTTGTCACTTGAGAACTTAGTATAGCCTAGTGTTCACTATGTCACTCAAGTCTCTAAGTTTTTCTTCATGTACCTTTCTAAGTGCAACTACTCACTCCCTTCTTCTAGCTTATTCTAAGTGCAACTACTCACTCCCTTCTTCTAGCTTATTCATTGATTAAGTGGATCATTCCTTGGATTGCAAAATTAACAAGGATAAAATATGAAAAGACACTAGTATCGTACACCAAGATGACCTAATTTCCCATTAAGAGGCATTGGCATCTTTGATTTCACCCGTTTATTGAGAAATCCTAGAGTCATAATAAATGATTCTTTTGTCTACACATGAGGCAACCAAATAACTGAAAGAATATGCAGAGAAAAAAGAATTGAAATATACACAGCAGAGAGTGAAAGGGCTTGATCCACAGCAGTCTAACTATTCACACGAATGTATATGTTTTACAATGGTTTACAGTCATGCGTAAAAGCATGCAAACTCAGCTAAAGTGGAGTCGATAACAGAATAAAGCTTAAAAGCAGAAAAGCCATAAAACTTGCATGTATAGTGAGTAATTACTATTTCTAACACTCCCTCTTAATTACGAATGGGATTACATCATCCGCACTACCTATGCCTAAGTGCTGTCTCTGATACTCAAATGCAAGTTTTCCTAATGGCTTTGTAAACATATCCGCTAACTGCTCC
>ML832873.1:6973-31254 GCA_009831015.1 Picea engelmannii
TAAAACTGCTCTTTGGAAGGTTGTTGGTGCATTACATAGTCCAAATGGGAGAACTCTATAAGCAAAGGTTCCCCAAGGGCTAGTAAAAGTGGTTTTATCTTGATCTTGAGGTGCAATTTTGATCTGGTTATACCCACTGAAACTGTCTAAAAATGAAAAAAAAATCTTCCCTGACAAATTATCTAATACCTGATCAATGAATGGTAATGGAAAGTGATATTTCTAAGTTGCCTTATTTAAGGCTCTGTAATCCCCACATACTCTCCATTTCCCATTTTTCATAGGAACTATTACCAACGGGGACACCCATTCACTGTCTGATATAGGATATATAAACCCTGCATTGAGCAATTTTTGAAGTTCTTCTTTGAGGATTTCTCTTAAATTAGGGTTCATTTGTTGTTGAGATTGGCAAATCGGTCGACAATCTTCCTTAATATATATTCGATGAGTACATAATTCGGGAGAGATTCCTTTCATATCTGAGTAATCCCATGCAAATGCTTTTTTATTTTCCAGAAGTAACTTCATTAATTGTTGTGTTTCAACATCTATCAGGTTGGGGTTTATATTTAGTGTTTTGCCAGGTTTAATTTCCACTGGTATGCTTTTAGAAGAGATGGTGGCAGATGTTTGAAGTGGGTTTTCTGGGTTAAGGTTTTCTTGATTATCAGACTTCAGCAGTGCAGCTAGTAGGTTATGAGTTTCTGGAGTCACAGAGGAGGGTTCACAAATAAAATTATTAATTACTTCATCCTCGGTGGAGTCTTCAAGGCTTAGAGCTTGTCCGACAGTCAAAATGGGTTGAGTAAGTTGATCGTCAAAGTCTACCCATAGAAAATTATCATTATTAATTAGGGGTGTAGCGTGAGGATAGAGGGTAAGCTACTTAGTTTTGTAACAGTTGGAAATTGTCATTGAACCTGATCTACAGCTGATAAAAGCATCTGTTGTGGCTAACCAAGACCTGCCCAAAATTAGAGGGTGGCCCGCCAACTTTGTTTTAGGTTGTAGTACCACAAAGTCAGCTGGATAATTCCAGGATTCTACTGAGATAATGAGGTCTCCAATGACTCCTTCTGGTTTAATTGTGGATAGGTCAGCTAGTTCTAGGATAGTTGGGGTGTCTCTGACTTCATTTTGTAGTTGTAGTAGTTGTAAGGTTTACAGAGTCATGATATTAATAGCGGCACCTAAGTCTACCAGGACTCGAGGGATTATCATTTTTCCAATTTGTACTGAGACGGTAGGGTGGTCGGGATCACCATATTTAACAGGGGGGGTTTTTCCTGACATTAGTGCAGACAAGTCTCCCATGACATGGACTGTGAGGGGATCCTTAATTTTCCTACCAGGATTTTTAACACAAATGTCTCCTATCATCCTGGCATAGATTGGTACGTCTCGAAGTGCTTGTAGTAGAGGAATTTTGACATACAAATTTTGTAATTCCCCTAGAAGATTGAAAGCTGGTGGCTCAGGCATTTTAGTCAAGGCTAAATGCTCAAGAAATGGAGGTTTTGTTGTTTCAGCAGCATTGTTAGAGGATGATTGTACCTCTTCAGGTACATCATGCTCTTTTATTTCCTCTTTATCAAAAGAGGTAACATCAGCTATGATAGGTTCCACTATTTTCCCAGATCGTAAATGAATATCGTTGCATTGCACCGGGAGAAGAGAAAATGTTGGTTGGTTATGAATATCAATGCACTGCACAACTTTATTATTGGGGTTAGGGTTAGGTTGTACAGGTAGTTGGGGTCTCATCATTTGATTGTTCGGTTGAGTACCTACTGGTAAGGAGAGTGGTTGCAGGAATTGCGATTGAGGTAATTGGTTTGGGAAGGGGGATTGTTGTCCTCTCCAGTTTTGATTCCATTGGTTCTGATATGGTTGTTGTTGCTGTGGAGGCCAAGGAGTCCACATTGATGGATCAACAAAGGGTGGGTTAGTTTGTTGCATGGGTTGGTAATTCATTTGATTTGGGTATTGCATTTGATTATAGGGAGGGTAACTCATTTGATTGAAAGAAGGATAATTATTCCAACGATTAGAAGATGTAAATGGCATGTTAGGATTCATACCTTGTCCCCATGGTTGCCATTGCCTTCTCTGTGTCAACAGATAGACAGCTTCAGCTTCTTCGTCCATTTGTTGTAATGTTTCCTTGATCCCTGGTAAAGATGGACATTGTTGAGTTTCATGATCTTTATCGCAGATGGTGTAGATTGGATTTTTGTCCAATGGACATTCCCTTCATGGGTGCTTGTCTTTGCATTGAGAACAAAAGATGGACAGGGCTGCTTTTGCTTCTGCTTGCTTCTTTTGAATCTGCAGGGTATCAATTTGTGAGGCAAAAGAGCTTAACATTTCAGTTTTAAAACCTTCAAGTAAATTACCTATCTCGGCTCTTGTTTCTCCCCCACTGGCTGATTTTTGGACTCTTGAAAATGTGGTGTCCCTGATGTTTGATCTATTTCTTGAAGCTCCTCTTGAACATATTTTGCATAAATTAACAATTTCATCGTATGATTCCTTAGATATGTCCCCTTTTCCAAGCATATTCAACATGTCTAGATAGTCATCCCTTACTCCTTTTAATAATATAGTTTTGAGAATATCCTTAATTACATTGGGGTGACTGAATCTTTGTAGATTATACTGTAGCCTTTCTACAAAGTCCTCCAGATTTTCATCATCTTTCTGCATCATCTTAAATAACTCCTCCCTCTTTTCTCTTGTTCGGCAATAGTCCTGGTATTTATTCAGAAATGTATGTTTCATTTGGTGCCAAGTTGTGATTACATGGACCCCAAGACTCATGAACCATCTTAGTGCATTTCCTTTTAATGTTGCTGGAAATAGTTTTAATTTTTGAGCATTGGAAACGTTATCATAACTTTTGCATAATATATCAAACTCAAAAAGAAATTCATCGGGATCTTCTGAAGACAAACCATGAAAAATAGGTAGTGCTGAGAGTGGAATGTTCTTCATGGGGGATACTCCTCTAGGAAGATCACCAATAGGAAATCCTAATGTAGAGAAAGAGTTTTCATCATTTACCTCTCCTTCAGGACCTACCTGTTCTTCGTGATGCAATTCTTCATTGTACTCATCCATGTTTTCTTCTATCTGCTCCTCTGTTGCACTTTCTTTGTCCTCAATGTTTCCTGTTGGTTTCTAGACTGTCTCAGGACTCCAAACTTCTTTCCCTGTTTCAAAGTTTGCTTGAAATGAAGGTTGGGATTTTTGTTTCCGAAGGTTTGGTTGTTGAGCAGCCGATTCGAACTTTGATATAATCTCGTCAATGTAAGTCTTTCTTCCTCCTCTTCCTCTGCCCTTGCCACCTGTAGGGTTAGTATCTTTGGGGTCTCCACGTCCTCTCATGCAATCTTTGTATCTGAAAAATCATAAGTGCTTTTGAAATCTAAAATTACCTTCCCCGGCAATGGCGCCAAAATGTTGGTCACTATAATTGCTTATTTAATCTAAACAATCAAGTGCTACATAAATTGTCAACCCAGGGAAGATTGTTTATTTCAAAGGTAACCACGCACTATATATGCTCAATTTCAAAAGAAACCTAGAGTTGTAGTAAAAACTATATTAATCACACTTGCCTTGAATGAACTGAATTCTAACTTGAATTATAGAAAAGCAATCTACCTATTGTAGAGATCAAAGTTTAAAGAAATGATTAATTGAAGAATCCTGGATTATACTAAAATAACACAAGATACTGCAACAAAAAAGACCAGCTATTTTGTAACCAGAGAACATGACCCTAATTCCCAAGCAGGAATCTTCAACACCTGTTTTCGATCATCACACTTTATGAACTCATTGCTTGATTGAAACAATTAGCACATGTTGAAGACTAACTAATTCCTAACAGAGAACATGACCCTAATTCCCAAGAAGGAACCTTCAGCACAATTCTCTAATCAACACACTCATGAAAATAATTGAAGGCTAACTATTTCTAACAGAGAACAGGACCCTAATTCCCAAGCAGGAACCTTCAGCACAAGTCTCTGATTAACACACTCACGAAAATAATTGAAATCTAACTAATTCCTAACAGAGAACAGGACCCTAATTCCCAAGCAGGAACCTTCAGCACAAGTCTCTGATTAACACACTCATGAAAATAATTGAAGGCTAACTATTTCTAACAGAGAACAGGACCCTAATTCCTAAGCAGGAACCTTCAGCACAAGTCTCTGATTAACACACTCATGAAAATAATTGAAGGCTAACTATTTCTAATAGAGAAAAGGACCCTAATTCCCAAGCAGGAACCTTTGGCACAAGTCTCTGATTAACACACTCATGAAAATAATTGAAAGCTAACTATTTCTAACAGAGAACAGGACTGTAATTCCCAAGCAGGAACCTTCAACACAAGTCTCTAATTACCAAGCTTTCATAAATTCATCACACAGGATTTCTAACTAGAATGATTAACAGTTACCCAAACATGACTCATATGAAAACAATGTAGCAGCAAGACAGAGTTCAATAAAGTAGTGTTTCAACAAAACAAATTTTACTCAAAGCATAAACAGAAATACTTAGCACAATATAAAGCTAATGGGTGAATCTTGTGAAGAAGGTGGGCCCTCCCTTCTCACAATATTCCCCTGAAACGAAGAGGCTAGAGAAAGATGCTCAAAACAATCTTTTATTCATCTGTCAAGGTATCATATTACAATCTGAAATGAAGTACGTCCCTCTCTGTAAACCCTTCTTAGTACAAAAAATGAAGATCCTCTCGAATGATGAATTCCTCTTATTAAAGAGGGAATCCCTTCGATACAATTGATCAAAAATTATAGGTGTATATCTGAGTCCTATTCTTAGTCAGATCGACTTTCTAAATCGGAATAGGATATCCTAGTCTCCCGCAACAGAATGCTATTACGAGTGCTGAGTGAGGTGTTGATGTTACGGCTGGAGTAACAACTCTTTCTTGTTACTACTGTTGTATGTTGTTTCAGCATCGCAAATCGTGGGTTGTTTCAGCCACGGGATTTGCGTTCTGACTGTTTCAGCACTTCTCAGGTAGCAACGATGGTTGGTGCTTAGCTCACGGTGCAGCTGTTGTAGTCAATCTGTGTGAGTTGTTGTTGACCGCGGACTGTGTAATGGCTTCCTCTATGTTTTAGCATCGTTGACTATAGACTGTGTAGCATCTTCTGTGTTTTAGCATCGTCGACCATGGATTGTGTAACAGCTTCCTCTGTGTTTCAGCATCGTTGGCCATGGACTGTGTAACAGCTTCCTCTGTGTTCAGCATCGTTGACCATGGACTGTGTAATAGCTTTTGTGTTTCAACATCGTCGACCATGAACTGTGTAACATCTTCTATGTTTCAGCATCGTCGACCCTGGACTGTGTAACAGCTTCTATGAGTTGTTGTTTCAGCAACAGGCCTCAAATGCTAATCTACAGTTTGAACTGTTTCACCACTTATACATTTCTAATCAATGGTTAAGTACGAGAGTGATGTAAAATTATATGCAAAACAAATTAAACGTATATTAAAGAGAAGAGACGTTGTATACCTTTGGAAAGATAGGATAAAGTGATAATATGAGTTTAAATGTGAGTGAACAAGAGTGTAATGGTGGCAAAAAGTATGGGCAAAAAGGTACATTGTGTGGTCCTAACATAGACATGTTAACAAAGTTAGTAACCAGGAAGAAAATGAGTTCCTTCTAAGTTTTAGTGCGATTTCAAGCATGAAGGTGAAGATGATAAATTTTACAGGTCTAAGGTGGATCATAGTCCAAAAGGTACAACAATAGTAGAGATTTTGTGAATGGTCTCCAAGTGGGAGATTGTTGGTTGTGGAACCTGATTATCTTCCTTATTCAAAGGTTTGTTTTAGCCATGCTTGGACCCCATTCCCTAATGGGGGGGTGTGGGGAGGATTCCCCCCCCAAAATTGTTGCTAGGGGGGTCCAGGGGGGGGCAATAATAATTTTTGTATCCCCCCCGGGAGGGGAATTTGGGGGAAGTGCCCTCAAAGAGAAATTTTGGGAAATATTGCCTTGTAAAATTTTTCAATTTCATAGTCAATCTAAACCGTTCATTATAAGGTCCCATATCTAACGACAAAATTTACTTTAGGTATTTTTTTCCCTAGAATGCAACCCTCTTTTATGACGAAATTGCATTGTGGCTGTGTAGGTGTGTGAATATTTTATTATGAAAGAGGATACTATGAGAGAAAGAAGATGAAGTTACACCATGTGCATTGTAGTTTGTATCCCTTCATTTTGCTAGATAATAAAAATGAAGGAGCTAACAATTTATCTAGTGGACGTAGCCCACACTGGGTGAACCACATATATCTATCTCTATTGTATTGTGTATATTTTGTGTTTTATTTCCACATTTGATTTATTTTATTGTTCCACGATCTTGTTTTTCTAGAAAATAAGTCTCTTCTAAATTTTCATCTTGAGATGGTTCTTATTCTTGTTCTTGTTCTTCTTCCTCTTCACAATCTATTTAGAATAATGTATTCTCATCACATGTATGTCCCTTACTGTACTTTCTATCATAATTAAATCATAAACCTTTTTCTTTACTTTACTCTAGCTGTTGAGGTGTAAACCTTGTAGGTTGAGGTGGTTTAGAAGAAGGAACATTATTCTCTTGATAGATGTTAGGAGTGGTCCTTCTAGTAGCCATAGACATATTTTTACTTTCAACATTTCTCGCCACCTTGAATGCATCCTCCAATGATTTGGGTTCCCAAAGGTGAACCTCATGTTGAACATTATCCTTTAAAGTTCCTATGAATACATCAATCAAGTACTCATCTCGAATATATGTTACCTTTATATTAAATATTTGGAAGTTTTCAATGTGCTCCACAAATGAACCCATTTTCTTGAGATTTATCAATTGGATGAACAAGGTATTTCTCCTTGTATCCTCATAGTGTGTTATCATTTTTTCCATGAAAATTTTCCAAGGGACAAGTGATTTTCGAGAATAAAGCCATCGATACCAAACAAATTTATTGGGTTCTAAATATAAAGATGCAATTCGTACCTTTTGTGTGTGTGGCACATCTTGTAGATCAAAGAACTGATCCATCTAGAGTATTCATGTGATTGGATCCTTGCCACCAAAATAACTCATATCGATCTTAGGAAAATGGTTAGTTTTCAACCCAAATTTGGAGTTTCTCCAGTCTTGATTCATCTTCCTTGTGTCCTCATCATGAATTT
Source organism: Picea engelmannii (assembly GCA_009831015.1). Taxonomy (NCBI): domain Eukaryota; kingdom Viridiplantae; phylum Streptophyta; class Pinopsida; order Pinales; family Pinaceae; genus Picea; species Picea engelmannii. Next base: position 14,224 of record ML832873.1, read on the forward strand.
CATGGGATACATTATCACTTTCAGGTGACCTCTCTAATAGAAACTTTTTCAATCCTTCCATGATATCCCCTTTTAAGCCATCCATCTTTGTATCCATTGTCGCTTCCATCTTATATTTAGTTAAATCCATCATCCCTTGTAGTTCATATTTTGTTACTACCTTCTTTTGTAAATCATTTATGTCCCTGCGCATTTCTTCACCTTCATCAAGAGTCCAAGTAGGAATGTCTGAAGGATTATTTGGTGTATAATTTACCTTTTTTGGTGGCATGGCATGTAGGCCAAGTATCAATGCAAGGTAGGAATTCCTAATTTTCATAGGAAGAGGTCCTTACATATAAGGGAGTGTCAGGTTATATAGCTCTTTAATATACATGCGGGGTCCAACAATAGTAGTTGGCCTAATATCTTAGGGTACTAAATAAGGAGGATTGAACATGCCCTTAGCCATATAACTATCCGAGAGTGATATCCCTGAGTGATGGTCTCAATGTACTATAACAACAAGATGGCCAAAAGGTTTACTCGGTAAGTCTCATGATTCTAGGGGTATCCCGAAATACACTAGGTACATGGGAGATCAAATCCGTAGTAGTGATGTCTAATGAAAAACCATTTGAAAGGGGCCTTCCTATATACTCTAGGTAAGTGGAAGAACCACACTGTCCTCGGGTTGCAGCGTTGACCAGTAATGACAACTCCTACGTTTAGAGACGTTGGAACACGTATGTACCTAAAAAAATCCTTAAGTTTCTCTAATATGTAACACTCCTTTTATCCCACTTTATTATACTTTTTGAATCACCCCAATTGGGTTTTCTTAGTCAAAATATATGAAAATTTCCCAAAAAAAAACACACACAGACACCTTTTAAACCCTGAATTGGAGGTTGTTCTGCCAGTCGACATTTCTTCTGTTGTATATTTAAAATTTTCACCCTTCTGGGTATAAAAGTTCATTCTGTATTTCTTTGATATTTCCTCTTTGCAATGCCACAGGTCGGATCAAAATTGGATGTGCCAAGTGGAAGTTATGGTAACTTCCCCACACCTTGCTGATTTTTTTCCTTTCCAGGAGAGCGTACTTGTAAAGCATGCAAAGTGCACAATATGTGATATTGTATTATGAAAATTGCACCAAAAATACTACAGACTGACCACTATCAAATGCAACTACTTTCACTTAATTTGGATACTCACTAAATAAGATATCAATCTTTTACCCAAAACACTTGTTTGCGACTAGTTAATAGGACTAGTCAACTACCCTGTCTTACAAAGGGTGTATTTCTAAAATTATGATGAAACAAAATATAAAACATTTACCACAAATACCTATATAATTCCTTTGAGTATCCTCCTAGTTTCACAATATGAATCATTACAGAAAACAAATTATAGAAAAAATTCCAAGATGAATGAATTCAGGATGATTCAAGAACTCGATCTTCCACAAGCTATATCCAAGAATGTATAAAGACCCAGAAGTTGATACTTTGACCGCATGTACCTTGATCTGTATACTAAATATCCTTAAAGGTGTTCTTTTGGAAACATAAGATAAAAAAACGTTATAGAGAAAATGCCAAGATTTATGAGATGTAGCAGCAAAACCCGAAGACCTCGAGCTCTGATACCAAATGTTAGGAAACAAATATCCAAATATCATAAAAAAAATAGAATAAGTAATCCACACCTTGAAAAAGAGATAATTTCAAATAATAATCCTCTTCAAGGGGGGAACCTCCTTATACACCACACAAATTCACAAATAAACGATGATTCCAAATGAAAAGGTCTCCTTGGTATATATAGGAGACTAGAAGGTACAATTACAACTAATGTACCCAAGCCAACACAAATAAAATAACAATACTAATTTAATATGCCCCAATTAAGCTGTAATGTGCCACTATTTAGGCCTTAACACATATGTAAATGAATATGTCTCATTTCCCACTACTTGATCCAATACCTCATCGCTAAAGGGGGTGGGAAAGGGGTCATGTACACAAGCAACGTTCAAGATTTTGTAATCCACAAAAAATAGTATATCTTCCTACCTTTATTGGTTTGTATCACAATAGGAATGATCCATCCAGCCTTATCGACAAGGAAAATAAACCCAATTGTAAGCATACTATCAATCTCCTTCTTCACTTTCTCTTTGACTCTAGCATTTATCCGACATGGCCTATGCTTCACTGGTCTTAATTCATGATTCAAATGTATCCTCAAATCCCCTAAATATCCCTTAATACATTTTAATTCTAAAAACATTGTAAGAAACAGATCCTCATATTCCCACAATAGATCATATATCTTTGTCACGGTCTATTCATCCCAATAGTATCCAGTCGATTCTAGCTTAGGATTGTCATCAGTTCTTATATTGACTTTCTACAAATTCAATGGTTTGGTATAGGAAATACTAACATACTTTGAGATAGTATCTTTAACCTCTCTATCCCCTTCAAATTCCTAAAATATCAAATGCCTAAGTTCCTCAAGGTCATCAGGATATTTTGGGTCTTTATCAATAGTAAGATAGACCAGAGGCAATCGAGAAGAGGATGGGTAAAGACTATGATGAAGGAGGTACTCATGTTCATAACAAATAGTAGGAGGATGTATACTCTTAAATTCATCAACAAAAAACATTTTCTTAATCTCTTGCAAGGATATAGTGATTTCAGGGGACTTACCTAAGAATAAAAAGCCTTGATATAACTATCATTGAAGGATTTCCCAGCAACCAGTTTGGCATTGAGATTCCTCATGTATATACGAAGGAGTTGGAATGTTTCCAAAGGAATGAATAAACTGATGTACCCACAATTGAGAAGGTAATTTCACAACTTCCCATACCTGAATACAGCGTGAAACATGCTCCCTTCGATTGGAAATCCCCTCATATAATTCCAAAGAGGATTGTTCCAAATTCAACGAAGTAAGGTGCGAAGGGGGAATAAATCAATGTTGGATGGCATGATTTTCTTTGTCCCATGAAGATAAAGTATCCTTGTGTGGCCCACCATATAGATGAATAGGATGTTAACGACACATCAAGTAGAATAATTATTTTCTCTGGCATGAATTTATCCTCTAACTCAATAAGAAAGCTACATACATCTGAAGTTCCATCATACACATGGTAGTCTCTAACCTCTGAACCAATCCACCTAGACACTCTGATAGTCACACACTATTGTGAGAAGCTCTCATATATTCCCTATTGCTAGTTATCAAACACTACCTATGAATCCTCCCTTGCAGATAGAATACTTCTCCCACTTACCGAGTCGTCTATAGTTGGGTTAATATAATCCACCCACTTTCCTATAGTTAGAGTGCAGAGATGATCTAGGGTATCCTCTTCCTTATCCCCCCTACTAGATCCGCATAGCAAGGACCTTGGTATGGATCTAGTGGTTTGGTTAATTTCATACCATTTGCTTCAGAGGTCAGGATTTCTTTCTTAAGGTCAATAAAAACAAAATTCTCATAAGCCCAATCAATGCCTATTAAAGTTGGGTATGGGTCCTTCTCCCCCATCATTTCTATAACCACAAAGTTGGTCATTGTCATGACTCTATCTAAGTCCATTTCAACATTGATCTGCATCCTCCCAACATGATAGATAAAATATTGATTGGCCATATACAAATGAATGTGAAAATAGACGAGCTTGGGATTACCCATGGCTTCCCAGGTTTTATTCAGTAATATGCTGACATCAGACACTAGATCTAGCATAAATCACTAATTTTGTAGCTCGTGATGTGAATATTTATTCTAAATTATCATCCAGATATCTTCTTCCTTCTCTATATTCCACATGTATTTTTTTCGGGAAGATGAACAACAATCAACTCTTATGGTTTCGTTTCAATCTATAAAATTCCCTTGAGCTTGTTCTGCAACTCCTTGGTGATTTATTCATCATCCAAAATATCAAAAAGTAAGTGGAGCCAAAATTCAACAGTCGACTAGGGTCTTGTTGGAGGATATTTTTTAGCCACACAATTTTCTGTGAGATTAGAGTGAGGATCATGAATCGATTCTGCAGGTATCAGTATTGCAAGATTAGAAACCCATCAAAATATCTCAACATCGTCCTTATGTAACATATGTAACATAAGGGGGTCATATGTAACATATTATGGTACCACGTTGTGGATGTTTCTTTGATTTGAGTTATCAACATCGATACCATTACTTGTTCCTCCTATATTAATAATATTAATATTTGGCGCTTTTTCTTCAATTCTAGATCGAGGCTCTGAATTTATCAAATTGACATCTCATTGTCTCGAATTATCCTCCCACTTTGTGATCAATTTAGGGAAATCCTCTATGGCATGGGTGTTGTTGCTACAGTGGGCACACCAAGTACGTATCAAAATAAGATAATATCTAGAGAGATGTCCCTACTAATCAAAATTAAAAAACCAAGATGAACCTATTCACCATTTTTTTCACCCATGAACCCTCCACCACCTCTATGTCCTCCTCCAAATCCTCGAGGAGCTTCATCAACCCTAAATGTTGAACAAGCTAGTCTATCCGCAAGAACATCTAGAGAGTGACACTATTTGGTGGTGTGAATAGGGGACCCACATAGCTCACAATAGACTATGTTTCAAACAGGGGTGCATTTTTGTAGGATTGGGAAATTCCAAGGGGGGATTCCCATGGCTTCGATATATTTCACAATAGTCATTATTATAGTTACCCTTATGGTTTGGGAAGGCATGGTACTGCACAGGGCCAAGGAATGGGACTGTGGTTGTGACATACTCAACTCCTCCAAATGGTCTTATTGGTGGAGGTGCCATGGATTATGGGGGGGTCCTGCACCCCACAGTCTAGAACATTCCATCGCTATATTCCCCTCAATGTAGAAACTAGCACACTAGACTAGAGGGTGGGATGCTCTAGTTCTTGAATCTTATCAGTCAAGGTGGAAATCCAGCCTTGTAGTTGCATAATATTATAGTCATCGGGTGGTCGTATTACCTGCAAGCTACCAGGATATCCCTCCATTGCCTCAATTTTCATGGCTTATTGTAGGGCTTCCCCCAATGTAGTTATGCATTGTTGGGTTAGTGGAATCCAAGTTAATGGTAAAATTCCCTGAATGAACTAGTCCCGCTGGTGGTCTTTATGAATGGGGTTGGCCAATTTCCCTATCGCATATTTGAATCTTTGGTTATAATCCCAGGCAGATTCTCCATCTCTCTGTTTTACTTCCCGCATTTCAGAAAGAACTTATTTCTTAGATTGGGGTAGCTTAAATTAAACTATAATTTTTTGTTTGAATTATAGTAAAGGAAATTATTTTCACTAGGGATTCCCTGATTCAATAGATTTCATATACCATTTTAATTCCTGACCCCTTAACGTGGTATGAAACTCAAATAATTTATTAGCATCAAAGGTTCCACGAGACTACCAGATGGCCTCGCAAAGGAACCAATTTTGCTTAACATCCTCATCCCCCTTACCCTAAAATTATAGGTATCGAGTGAGGAATCTAGCATGTTGATGCACCATGGAAGGACTTGGAGAGCATTTCAAGATAAATCCTAATGGTCCTGGTTGTGATAACACTTATTGGGGTCCTATAATCATAGGTAATTTGTTTCTTCAACTACCTGTTTGGAATTTCTCTCATGATGAAGATATCTGGTTTGTTGGGCTTGGTTGATTTCACTTCTCGCTTCATCCATTTCACCCAATCCTTCATCACCATGTTGCACACTTCATTCCCTCGCCCTTCATTTCTTCACACGTCCACCAATTTTCATTCCTACATGCATTAAAAAACTTAGGATACAAAACATTAGGTTAGTAATAAATGGTTAGTGGCATTTTTAACACTAACTAGCATAATAATGTTAATTTAATTAAGTTGGTGTAGTTAGATTAATAAAAATAGGTTAGGCTTGTTAATAATAAATTAATAATTAGTAATTAGGTTAGTTTGATAACGTTAGCAATTAGGTTAGTGTATTATAATTAAACATTAATTAGAAATTAAATAAAACATACGAATTAAAAAACAATTAATAAATAAAATATTAAAAACATATAAAAATACATATAACAAACAAAAACCATATAATAATAATAAAACATATAAATTAAAAAACAATTAAAAAATAACACAAATAAAACAAAAATTAAAAATTAAAATAAAAATAAAACACATAAAACCAAAATAAAAAAGAATAAAACATTAAAAATAAAATGAAAAGCGAAATATTATAAAACGCAAAAGCAAAATAAGTAAAAATAAATAATTAAAAACTAATAAACAAAAAACATAAACTAAATAAAAACAATAAAAGATTAAAAATAAAACATTAATAAAACAATTGTTAAATAAAAATCAAACAAAATTTAATAAAATTAAAACAAATAATAAATAAAAACAAAAAGCAAAGCCCAAACACATCCCAAAAATAAAATAAATCAGCATTCGTAATTTACTCGGACCCCCCCGGCCATCCTAACTTTAACAAAGGGGGCTCCGAGTAAGTGGTTTTCTAGGGGACATTTGTCACTGTATGGTGAGCTCAGACCCCCCCCCCCAATACCACTTACCACTCTAGGGGGTCCAAAAACCACTTTTCCCCCTCCAAAACCGCCTTGCCCAAAACAACAAAAAAAATATTTTCATCAATTTTGACCACTTGTGTTCCGAGAGATTTTTTGGCCAAACCAGAAGGAATTTTGAAACACCGAGATAGTATTTTCTCCATAACGAGATGAACAAAAAACACCTCTCTTAGTTTTTTCACAGATGTTAGCAGCTGGGAGAATCAAAGCCATCATTGAGCACCATTTTCAGGTTTCCAGTTTTTTTTATTTTGGTCATGATCTTGCAAAAGTTGTTTCGAAGAGATGGAGATGAATTTCGAAAAACCAAAAGATTTTTTTTCTCGGGATAGACTCATATGCAGTAAAATCTTTCATTTATCACACAATGGTTATATTTTGGGGGATACGAATGTTTGAGTTGACCCCTATTTTCAGCAGTTCGACCCGTCTTTCAAGGAAGACAGTTCAAGATTTTCAGGGATTTGTTTCTATTTTTGGCCGAGGTTGTTGAATCCGACCTCCTGATCCTAGGAGATAATATTTCTATATATTGTTATAAGTCAAATGTACAATGGTTTATGAGTTGGGGACCATGATTTAATTTTTTTAAAATAGCTCACAAAGCCTCCATGGATTAATTTTTTAGTAATACAGTGTGATCATTGTAGGATTCTTGTGACAGATTCCATTGGTGAAGTGTATCTCTTCTCTGTAAATTTGTTCTTATGTTATCACAATTAATTCCTACCTCTAAATTATTCCAAGAATATTAAGAGTAGAATTGGTTTTAATGTACCTTCTATCTCTGGCTTGGGATAGTTTTTATATTTTCCACTGAAGATTAAACTCAGAATTCTCAATTGCTCTATGTTTAATTGGATTTCTTAATCTGTTCCATATCTCCCATTTAATTTAAATCAAAATATCCAGTGAGTTTTCTACCTTTCCCTACATGATTATCCTGTTGAAAATGGATTTTGATCATTTTTTTGCTGTGAATCCATAGCCCAATGGTTCCTCTTCTTTCCCGCTACCTAATTCTTTAAATCAAAACCTCTGTACAGTAATAACTAGCCTAAAATTCCTAGCAAACAAATCTATATCAGACAGAGAGAGCCCTCTCCAAGTCTTGGAGGGATAGATCCAGGACTCCAAGTGGTTTGATGTTACCTCAATGATTGCCTCCTCAGCCTTGGGAAAATTACAGAGTGTTAACATAGTGGCGACCATAATGGGGAACGAGCTTTCAGGTTCTCAAGAAAATCATATCAAGTTCCATATCTGTTTACCGATGGTGGACAATGATCAGACACAAGAAGGATGAATCATCCGCCTGGAGACTCCAATCAGCTCTAGATCAGTTCCAATTCAAAGACTCCACTGGAGGAAGAACCTGAAACATGACTAGACCGTCTGAAAAGATTAGGTATTTAAGTTGGAATTTTTTTCAACATGTAATTGGTTTTATTTTTAATTATTTCTTCCCTTTTTGTGAACCTGTCCAAGACCATATTGTTGAAAATCATGTGGATCAAATTCAAACCGAGGAGCCTCAAGAGATCAATTCTAGTGTTACAGCCCCTATACATACTCCTACACTTCTAAATATTCCAGATAGATACAAGCCTCTTATCTTACCCCCTATACTCCATGAGTTCCCTGCCAATTATTACAAACATCTTCCCAGATTTAATGGAGAACATGGTAATATCACATCTAAAAAACACATACAAGGTTTTGAAAATTATCTTGACCTTTTTGAGGTTGAGGAAGATGATGTCTGCATAGGATTTTTTATTTATATTTTCAAGGTAGAGCTAAGGAATGGTTCAAACATTTGTCAGCTGCAAGAATTCCCAATCTTCAGCAGTTTGTAAAAATCATCCTTAATAAATGGGAGATCAAGAGAAATATTTTCCTCATTCTATAAGAGTCTGATCATTTAAAAATACAACCAGGAGAGATAGTGCAACAATTTTCATCCAGATTCAATCAAGTTTACAATTCCATGCCTCCTGATATAAGACCACCTCTTGGTTCAGTTCTTTTACACGAAAATATCAAAAGGTCAAAGATCAAGGAAGAAGAAAGGAAGAAAATGGCAATGGAGCAGATGAAATATTTAGAAGCGAAACTGGACATTCTGTCCAGCACAATGAAAGAAATGATGCAGAAAGTCATCATGGGAAATGAACTTGATGTTCAAAGGCATAATGTTCCATTGGTTACAAAGAAAGAAAGGGTCACTATTCCCAAACACTTTGCAACTCACCCTTGGTATCATGGACTAGAAAATGATCATTTCATGTATTCAATTCACAACATAGACACAGATGAAAATCCAAATCAGCTTGTAGAGGAGCAATCAATTGATATGATCTATATGTTTGATGACATTTCTTTCATGGATGATCTACCCAAGTATGATAACTATGATGGGGATTGTACCAAGGTAAATTCTTCAAAACCATCAGCAACATATTGTTGAGAGAAGGAAGCTTAGATATAGATCAAATATGACAATCAACCTTTGCACAACAATCATGAAAATAATGAGGAAAATGCAGCAAATCCCAGAGTAAGTAAAAGATCTATGCCTTTATGTTTCTCTTCATTTCAAATTATGAGAGAAAATTATAAATAAGTTATCGATAGTAAAGATGAAGAATGTTTTGATCACTTAGTTGAAGATTTCATTCATGATATGGAAGTTGTTCTAGACCCATAATTTCAACCCTTAAGCTACATTGATTTTCAAATTCTAGATGAAATCTTAGAGCTTGAGACGGAATATGAATTAATGCATTATAACTCTATACCATTAACCTTCAATTCATTTCATTTTTTGAAGAAAATTTTTAATCATGTCATGGATTATAACCACATACAAGATCAGGAACTTTCATTGGAACTAATGGAACAAACATCTTAGTTCCTACAAGATCCAATATCTAATGTGTTGGATGACTTGTGTTGTCAAAGTCATGGTTCATTGGCCAGCTATGAAATTAAAAGAGGTTATGATATAGACATGATTAGGCATTCTCTTTCATGGTTTATTTCAGCAGGAGTCTCATCTCAATGTTCAACAGAAAATTTGCAGCCATATCAGGAATTGTATAATGATGTAAAAAGCATATGTGTCATACCCAATTATGACCATAAATTTGTTGAAAGTCAAGAAATAGGTCATGTCTTTCCTGATCCCATAGCAGACTACATGGAATATTTTTTCAGCCTAAATGATCAATCTTGTTTTCAGCAGTGGCTATTACACTTTGCAGTTTTGAATCTATGGACAAAATGTCAAGTTGTCTTGTTGATTGCGCTAATAAGCAGTCAGGAAGTCCACTTGTTTCAACAACTATTTGACTGGATTCATTGACATTTTTTTATTATTTGATTCAACATGATTTTCAACAATATAGGGTAAGTAGCAGTGTGCAAATAAGCTCAGCTCTCTGAGCATTCCTTTCAACAATTTTTTTAGTTTCAGTTTGCAGTACAGTTTCCAGTTCAGTGTGCATTTCAAATTCATATTTCAGTTTGATTTGGTTTCAGTTGAGAGATCAGAACAATTACAGGTTGCAAAATAAAGTTTTGGGATCATCCCAACGAATAAAGCACTGGCCTACATGTTCAGAGTTCAGTAGTTCTTGTCACCTCCCAAAAGATCTATCATCCCTAGGTGGATCCTATGTTGGGGTCCTATAATCATAGGTGATTTGATTCTTCAACTACCTTTTTGGCATTTCTCTCATGATGAATATATATGGTTTTTTGGTCTCAGTTGATTTCACTTTTCCCTTCATCCATTTTTCCCAATCCTTCATCACCCTATTGCACCCTTCATTCCCTTTCCCTTCATTTCTTCACCCCTCCACCAATTTCCGTCTCTGCATGCATAAACAAACTTAGGATAAAAAACATTAGGTTAGTAATAAATGGTTAGTGGCATTTTTTAACACTAACTAGAATAATAATGTTAATTTAATTAAGTTAGTGTAGTTAGATTAATAAAACTAGGTTAAACTTGTTAATAATAAATTAATAATTAGTAACTAGGTTAGTTTGATTAATTTAGCAATTAGGTTAGTGTATTAGAATTAAACACTAATTAGAAATTAAATAAAACATATGAATTAAAAAACAATTAAAAAATAAAATATTAAAAACATATTAAAATACATATAACAAACAAAACCATATAAAAATAATAAAACATATAAATTAAAAAAACAATTAAAAAATAACACATAAAACAAAACTTAAAAATTAAAACAAAAATAAAATACATAAAACCAAAATAAAAAAGATTAAAACATTATAAATAAAATAAAAAGAGAAATATTATAAAACACAAAAACAAGACACATGAAAATAAATAATTAAAAACTAATAAACAAAAAACATAAACTAAATAAAAACACCTAAAACATTAAACATATAACATTAATAAAACAAATGTTAAATAAAAATAAAACAAACTTTAATAAAATTAAAATAAATAATAAATAAAAACAAAAAGCAAATCCCATTATGCACACATCCCAAAAATAAAATAAATCAACGTCTGTAATTTACTCAGACCCCCCGACCATCCTAACTTTAACAGGGGTGGGTCTGAGTAAGTGTTTTTCCAGGGGACACTTGTCATCATATAGTTAACTCGGACCCCCCCTCCCAATAACACTTACCACTCTAGGGGGGGTCCAAAAACCACTTTCCCCCTCCAAAACCACCTTGCCCAAAGCAATAAAAAAAACATTTTTGCCAGTTTTGACCACTTGTTTTTTGAGGGCATTTTCGGCCAAACTAGAAGGAATTTTGAAAAAATGAGAGAGGGTTTTCTCCGTAACGGGATGAAGAACACAAACATCTCTCCTTTTTTTTACAGGTGTCATAATTTGGGAGAATCAAGGCTATCTCTGAGAACTATTTTTCAGGTTTCCAGTTCTCCCAATTTTGGTCATGATCTTGCGACAGCTGTTTCAGAGAGATGGAGATGAATTTGGAAAACCGAAAGATTTTTTTTCTCAAGACGGACTCATATACAATAAACTCTTTTCATTTTTACAAATCTGTCATATTTTGGGAGATATGAATGTATGAGTTGACCCCTATTTTTAGCAATTCGGCCTGTCTTTCATGGCAGGCGATTCAAGATTTTCAGGGATTTGTTTCTATTTTTGGTCGAGGTTGTTGAATCCGACCTCCTAATATTGGGAGACAATCTTTGTATATATTTTTATAATTCAAATGTACAATGTTTGATGAGTTGGGGACCATGATTTAATTTTTGTAAAACATCTCACAGAGCCTCCATGGATTCATTTTCCAGTAATAGAGTGTGATCATTGCAGAATTCTTCTGACAGATTCCATTGGTGAAGTGCATCTCTTCTCTGTAAAAAAAAATATATGTTATCACAATTAATTCCTACCTCTGAATTATTCTGAGAATATTACGAGCATAATTGGTTTTAATGTACCCTCTATCTCTAGCTTGGGATAGTTTTTATGTTTTTCACTAAAGATTAAACTCATAATTCTCAGTTGCTCTCTGTTTAATTGGATTTCGTAATCTGTTCCATCTCTCCAATTTCATTTAAATAAAATTATCCAGTGAGTTGTCTACCTTTCCGTGCATGATTATCCTGTTGAAAATGGATTTTGATCATTTTGTTGTTGTGACTCCATAGACCAATGGTTCCTCTTCTCTTCCCCTACCTATTTCTTTAAATCAAAACCTCTCTACAATAATAACTAGCCTAAAATTCCCAGGAAACAAAGTTATATCAAATAGAGAGAGCCCTCTCTAAGTCTTGGAGGGATAGATCCAAGACTCCAAGTGGTTTGATGTTACCTCAGTGATTTCCTCCTCAGCCTTGGAAAAATTACAGAGTGCTAACAACACTAAAGAAATTTCCATACTATTACTACTAGTACCACTCAAAATGGTTTTACTAGTGCTACACGTCAAAGTTTCTCACTTTGATAATGTCAGATTCTCATTGTCACAAGTGTCGCAAGTGTCACACTTTTGTCACAAGTGTCATAAATGTCTCATTTTTGTTCTGCATATGTTGAATTGTGAATGACACCATGGAAACACTTGATACATCCTATAGAACGTGTTGAAAGGGGAAACCACATCATTTGACAAACTAAGGAAAATGTTTTTCCTTGAGAAATGGTCATCTTAACGAACTTTTGGAAGATTAGCACTTCCCTTCTCATATGCAAGGAGCATTAGCGCTCTCTTTCCATATAGCAAGGAGCATTGTGGTGCTTTGTTTCTATTTTTGAGGGACCACCGATTGGTTGAAAGAACCATGGGAATAAATCCCCCTTATCTCTAAAGACAACTAGAGATGCTCTGAGTTGGTTTGGCTTGAATCTAAGCTTTAGGCTGCATCTAAGGGAGATGCCACAACTGATGGAGTCATATCCTCAACTTATTCCAAATATAATTAAGGTGATTGAGCCTCTCAAAGCCTATAAAAGGAGGCATTCTCATGGTTAAGGAGAGGAGAATAATAGAAAAAAGGTATTGTCATTCTGATCATGGATATTTTGAGCAAGGGGTTGGAAAAGGTGGACTTGGAGAGTTTGTTTCAACTGCATCTACAGATTGTAAGTGCCTTGTTATGTTCTCATTAATATATGCTTGGCCTATTTCCTTCAAGTTTGTGTATTGTTACATAAACGTTTCTATTATTGATAAATTTAGTTTAAACTAATCTTGGTAGAGTAGGAAGTATGTGTTTTTTTGGTTGTCTATTGGATTGCAGATATCATTAAGGAGATTGAAGAACAAATTCAACCTGGATTAAGCGAGGACAAGATTCATAAAAAGGTACATAATACATTCTTCATATTTTCCCTTTGACTAGTTTAACTACATTTAAAGGATTGTTAGTGTCCAATGTTAGCATGTTTCTATCTTGGTAGTAGGGGTCTAGAATCCAAGATGATATTCACCTGTCTGCTGGGGAATTTTCCTACAACAGAAATTGGCGACTCCACTGGGGAACAAAGCTTTCAGTTTTGGTTTCTTTCCTTGGTTTTGTCTTTAATTTTTTCTCATCTTAAGATCTTGTTTGTTTTATTTTCTCTTCTATACATCTATTGTCATTAATGAAGTCGTCTCACGGAGACTGTTGATCAAACTTCCTAAATTTTTCATTTTCTGGGTTGTTCCCATTTTTTCTGAGAAACCCATGCCCTCTCCAGTTACATCCATAGCACTGATTTCCTAATAGACGCTCCCCTAGAGTGTGTTAGGGAGTGTTGCAGTGCTCTGGTGTTTTTATAGCCAGAGCACCTATTTTTCCTCATCTTGAAAAATTGTAGCTTTTGTACTAGGTGTGATTCTTTGGTATTTCCTTCTAACTCAGAATTGTTTTTATGAGTTTATGTATTTTGTCATACCTTCAACTTGCTTATTTTAAAACCTTTTGATCTTTGATTGGATTTTATTATATTTCCTTGTTGCGAAATCACCCTTTTTATTTAGATTTTGGGTTCATTTTGATTATTTTCCGTTCATCTGATCGATTAAAGATTATTGCAAGGAAACTCAGGGATCTCTTTACTTTTTTAATTGATCTCTGATATTCATATATTTCCATAAAATTTCTTAAGTGTTTTTTTTTTTTTATTTGGTGTTCTTTTTGGAAAATTCAGTTTGTATTTTTCCTCTTATTAACTGTTGTGAGAGTGTCTTTTGTTTGTGTGATTCCTGCTTCCCATTGTCTAAAGCTGCAATAGTGAAATTATTTTTATTATTGACATAAGAAGCATTAAACTAAATCAATTCATATTCATAATCAAACAAAAGGATACTTTTTACATTTGGTTTTTGGATATCGGAAAAGATTTATTTATAATTTATAACTTAAATGGATTCTTGTTGAAAACAAATTGCATGAAATTTTTTCAATTTTTTCATTCTTGTGTTTGGTAGTGAAAAAAAGAAAACTCATCTCCTTCCTGTAAATAAAAGTTCATCGAAATAATTTTTTTCTTATCATTCTTTTACTTCTTTGGGATTTGATTTACAACATGATTATTTTCACTCTCATTCACCTCTGTGTAAAGAACAACCACTGAAATCAACGCTAATTAAAAAACGATCTAGAAACTTTTTCTTTTTAGATTCTTTACACCAACAATAGACTAGGAATAGCACTTTGCATTAACTCTCCAAAGCATTGAATACAAACTTAGCATCTTGCGATAGGGAGAGTAAATCCAATTTTCGTATAAGCATAGCTAAGATCCCCCTCTCACATAGGGGTTATGCATGAGGTCGTGTTCGGGAGAGAAAAAAATATTATCCCTCTGAGGATTAACCATTCATAGTAGTAATATTGTATTTTGGGGGTTATTATTGAGGTACAACTATCTTCATTTGGTCTTGGTGCTTCTTGAATTCTGAATCCGTTCAGGTTGCTCTAGAGTTATGCTGGTCCACTTGTCCTCAATTCTCTTGAAGGATTTCGGACTTGTTATCCTTCCCATATGTTTAGACTGGAATGTATATTGTACTCGCCCAGAGGATGAATGTGAGTTGTTGTACTTAGTAGCCATAATATTTAGGGTCCTCACACAAGGTGACAGTGAAGGGAAGTCTTCGTTGTACCTAGAATAAACATTGGTCAAACTCACTCGGGCTCCTTGGAGGGTAAATCCAAGATTATTGTGTGGAATATTGAACCAAGGTTTAAGTCTGTTAAGTAGGTATCCAACATAAATGATACACCCATTCATATCCTATCCCCCTCTCAATTTGATCATGCAATCTTGGAGTTCATCACCAACTAGTACGGTCATTGAGAGAAGGTATATTTTGCTTGTTGGTTCTTCTAGATGTTTAGCGAGTGATATTTATTTACTTAATTTTTTTTCAAGATTTATACTGTAGATGATAAGGGAATTCATAGATCACATAGGATCCAAGGGTTTCATTCGGAAGGCTATGAATCCTCACCTCCTAATTCACTTGAATATTTTTATCGTGAAGAGGTAGAAATCATTCGGATGTTGGGAGCACTGCTAATCCTTTGTTAGAAAATCCTGAAAGAACCTTGGTTACGGTTGAGGATCCCATTCCTCCTATTAAAATGGTGTAATAAGTTCCTATTGAGCCACTCCTTCTTTGATTGGACTCATTAGGTAATGTAATAGAAGAAGAGTGTCCTCATCCGCTGTCGAGGCCATACACTAAAATACAGATGGAACACACACAAAAATATTATAATGATGAGTACCAGACTCTTGTTTGGTCTGTTGACATGGTAAATCCACAATAGACACCTGTTCATTCCATATGGAGAACTCCATTGGGACGTGATATTTACGAAAAAAAACAATTTTAGTTGACCACCTCTTGATCCTCTTCCCTCTACTGGTGTTGAGGCAGGACCATCTGTTCATACTATTGACCATCCAATCGAACAAGTAGTCAATCTTGATGCTACGTTAATACAAGTCCAAAGTAACATCGAAGTCGTAATTCCTAGTCATACACAAGGTACTTTGATGGTTACTCCTACCACACCATCTCTTCGACCTACAAATCCTTATGTTCCACAAAATCCTGTTAGAATATACATCACATAATGCAGAACCCTGCCATATGTTATAACCCCATGATTCATAGGATCAATTGGTAACTAGAAAATTTTCACTCTTGATGTGATTTGGTTGTAAATAATATTTCATTTTTGCAAATTATTTCCATAAAAAAGAAAAACGAAAAAAAGAAAGAAAAGAAAATTAAAGAAAAATAAAGAAAGAAAAGAGGGCATAAAAGAAAAAAGGATAAGGCCCCATGCAATAATAATGACTTGATCCATACAGTTTAATCATGGTCTAGTCTTTTTGAATTTATGTTGATAGGATTAGTGAATAAATCTTCGCTAAATTGTTGAATCTTATCCAAGTAGATAGGCTAGGTAGTGAATAAATTTGACCAAACTATTTAATCTTGGTCAAATAGCCCCAAGATAGAGTAATTTTTAGCCCAACAATCTAACCTAGGTTAAATGTGTTAGGTAAATAGGTTAGAAAATAGGTTAGCTAGCTTTCCTTCAATAAAACAAGCATGTTGTTAGATGAAATTTTTTTTTTGATGTTAGAAGGTTGTGTTATAACCCCCTTGGTGGAAAAAAACGAAAAGCAAAAAACCAACAAATTTCCACTATCCTAAGTTTCAGCAGTAAAATGTACTACGCGCTTCATGATTAAAGGGTGCATCGAGATCAACGGTTGAGTAAACAACGCTTAGATCTACGGTCGAAAAGAGATTATAGAACCCCAGACCCTTCTATATTTAATGGTGGGGGGGGTCCAATATGGTGGTTTTTCCCGGCAGGCCCCATCCTAACGTGGCAAAAATCTGTTACATCGGACCCCCCTT
>ML832873.1:31304-52230 GCA_009831015.1 Picea engelmannii
GTCTCTTCACTTCGTCGGCATATCTCTCCCCACTTACCCATCACACGTCAGGTCCCATTTCACCTACCCTCCAATCATTTCCTTCCACATCATCCTGACACACTTGTCACTCGTCCTTTACTTTCCACCTCATACCCAAGTTATTCGTTGGCTAATTAATAGAGGCTAACACATCCATTAGCTTGCTAACCTATCCCCCATGCCCAACAGATACGTGTCCATCCAAATTTAATCTCATTTCCACAATTATTACACTGTTCACATTTTCTGCATACCAGAAGCTCATTTCACCCACCATTTTCATCCAGTAACTAAGATAAAGCCAATCAACCGCTAACGTTTTTTGTTTCAGTTTGAAGGTACCAGTTGAATTGACGACACCAAAACCTAATAAATCAGAGGTCAAGGAAAATCCATTCCTCCTACCTCTTGTCGATCTCGACCGGATCCCGCTAGCTAACAAAGACTACCTGATCTCATAGACCAGATGCAAATTAAAATTTTCCAAATTGCATTCATGGTTCAAGGACACCTTCCTAGATCAAATTCACAAGATTGGACTCTGGGAGTCCAATCTCCCAATGTATCTTTTCCCCCAAATTCACCATTTTCTTGAGTTCACCCCCAAATACCAGGTCCATTATCTCCACGATTAGAGAGTCATTGCTTCATTGTCTGGAGAGACCCTTTTCACTATCACATATGAGGCCATTGACCAGATGATGAAAATGCCCAGAGCTAAATCCCCTTCTACTTTCACCCTTGAAGTTCTAACTCAAATGTACTAGAATTAGTCTTTTCCCTAGAGAGCACAGATTTTTGAGTTTTTCCTCCCACAGAATGCCCAATTCCCCAAGAAAAATCCCCCCCACCATTCTTCCATGTTTTCAGAAAAATGCAACCAAGTCTTTTCATCCTTGTGTTGTCTTCTCAGATATTATTCAGATGAATGGGTGGACAATCCAATTCTGGGTTTCTTGTCCACTATTTATGTCGAAGAGAAAGCCACCACTCAGTTTGACTACAACAGTTTTCAAGCCAAGAACATGCATGAGAAACTTTTCAGATTTCCCACAGAGGGCATGTTCTGGTATTCTTCAATACTAGCTTACATGTTCATGTTCTTTCAAGTAGATAAGTTTTTATTTCCCATGCAGAAACTGGACCAAGACGACAAACCACAACCTGTCACCTCTTCGACTTCATTACTGAGAAAAAACTCCCTAAAGTTTAATTTCAAGAAATTCATTGAGCACTTTTACCACCCAGTGGTAAGCATGCTCAGTGGTAGACATCGACCGAGGATAAACAAGGATATTTAAAGAATTTTATACCTCTCAAACCTCGCCAAGACTGGAGACTGGTATCTTGTTGACGAGCGAAATTGAACGCTCATCAACTGGAGGAGTGAATCCAGTCTGGGGTTGTCTAAATAACCCAAGCCGTTTGGATTAATCCACTCCGACAAGTTTAGCAGCTCCATTGGCCGATCTAAGTCCTAGAAAAGTAAAAAAAACTAAACTAAAGAAACTAACTAAAAGAAAAACAAACAGCTGCTGAAAAATATATACAATCTAGAATGTATTTACAGTTTTACTAACTAACAAAATAATAGTTCTACCTATTGTATTGATATGATTAAATCTCTATTATCTATACAGTATTCACAAAATGCAAATTTTGATCGAAATCTGCAAAATCATATATGAATTGTCTTATGACAGCGAAGCTAGTATTTTTGGATTTTTATAACTTTTATGAAAAAGAAATGAAATGATAACTATCTAACTAAGAAATAAAAATAACAATCTATATTATATATCTATCTAAACTACAAAGAATCCTTATATTAATTAAACTATTAAAATGAAAATAGCACACTGACCTGAAATTATCGTCTCCTACTTGTCCTGTACCTAGCATCTGCGTTCACTGTTTGATGAGGCCAACCCGCACCAGATTTTCCACTACTTCGCATAAACACGAAGCAAAAACGCTTTTGAATGCTAACGACAGAACATGTAAAGGATGTAGCAACAACAATTTTATAATTTACAAATGATTACATTAAGATAAATCTCACTGCAAAGATTTGCACATAACTGCTAATTTAACAAAGAAGATTAACCTTATGCTCATTAAATTGAAACAAGATAATTGTTGTACGTAAAATGAGAGACATCAAATATGGACACTATTTAAATCCCATCAGATCAACCTGAAACAAATTATGATATCTAAAGTAGTCAATAATTTGATTACAAATTGAAATGAACAAAAACTTGAACAAAAGTATGATATATTGAAGCTAAAGACGTACAAACATCTACTTTCATTCGAGTCTGAATAATCATCAATCCATATTCTCTGCTCGCAAGAAGTGATGATTTTGTTTACAAAAATAATACATATATAAAGGCCACAGGCTCAAAACATTCCGTGTGGAAATTATCAAATCTGTTCCAAAAATCGTGGGAAATACAATCTCCCAAATTCTTGTTCCTATCTAAAACTAACAGCCCAATCCAAAACCATGTAAAGAAATAGCATGTTGAGAGATGCCACTAGTGATCCAACCTCCTTCAGAATTCGTGTGTACCTGAAAACGCACAAAAATACATGATTTCAGAATGCATTTTAGTTAAAAAAAATCAACAAATTCTAATTTTAGTAACTAGCTTACAAAATCTCACGATTCTATATCTAGTTATTATTATAAACATAATCGTGTTTTATTCATTCAATCAAAACAGAAATGGATGCTATTTGAGTCAACAAATCCTATATGCTAATTCAACAGAAAAAAAATCATTTTAAGATCACTCTTGAAATACCATACCTCAGTTTCAGGGATTCGATTTGATCAAGCTATTTTTGAATTGACAATGGCAGTGGCTGCCTCCACGTTTTTAAAGACAACAGAGCCTGTGGATGTATAACTTGCTGACAGACTGATTGAAAATATTTGGATTGATCAAGGGTTCACATAAGTCTGAGGCACAAGGCTGGACAGGTGAGAGGGGTTCTGAGGCAGAGGCCTGGAGAAGTCACAAATGTTTCAACACTTGCAACCAGATCAAAACACACCTTTCAGCCATAGAGAAAATCTGAGATTTGACCTCTAAAAGATGAACTATATATCTGTAATGACCCAATTTCTGAGGAAACCTCTCACAATGAAGGTAAAAGGGCTCATTTCGGTTCTGGGTTTTCAAGGGTTTGATCTAATTCAAACCCGTCTTCTCAGAATCGCTCATGAAAAAACGTGTCTCTGGGAGGCAATTACGGGGTGAGCCTAAGAAGTCTTCTCTGGCACTATCAAACAATAAAAAAGTATGGACATTGTTGGGTTCAATTCTCACTACAGGAGCCATGGATAACAACAAGAAATCAATAGGGTATTCGGCGATAGGGTTTGACAGAAAAGAAGCAAAGCCATTTTCCCTGAGCTTCCCCAACACAATGCAAAGGCAACAAGGGCAGAGCGTTAATGCTATGCGTGCGAGGATAGTGGTGTAGTTTGAGGCTATGCAAAAAAGTCATATCTGTATGTACTTAGAATGACACCTCGGTACAAAAAAATCATAACCATTGAAAACCATGATATACATATCCAAAAATCGATCCGAATGTTAAATAAACAATGGCATTTGCACGATTTAAAAGAAACACCAATATGTTGAATAAACCAATGCATCAACGATTTCATCAAAGACAACAATATGTCAAATAACCATTGCATCAATGATTTCATCAAAGACACCAATATGTCAAATAACCATTGCATCAACGATTTTATAAATCGAAACCTTATTAACAATAGTCAAATGCAAAGTGAGTGGTGGTTTGGTATATATGAAATCAAGGTGTGTTTGAGACCAAGGAGTGGTAACCAAGTTCAAGTAGGTTCATGATAAACCAAATGATCATTAATCCTTTGACATAATCAAAATGAATTCTAACTGTGGGTTTTCACGCTTGCAGTCATGAAAACGAAAATGAGAAGCAGGCATGCAAAAAGCGAAGAATGATGATGTCATTTAAACAGTTGTGACGATTGATGAAGGTTTAAAAACCCTGTGTGGGCAGCTTGTAAAAAAGATAGAGATTAATATGGCTGCCAACAATGGCGACACACTGGTAGAAGCAGTTATCTCTGCCAAAAAAACAAGTCCAGATTGAGAAAAACTCCAACTTGAAAACAACCAGAAAATTGTTTGAACATCATTATCAATCATAAAAAAATTCCAGTTTCAGATTGCTTGTTATTTTAAAAGATGAAGACTGATGACAATCTTAACAAAAACGAGTCACGATATTAAGGTTAAAATCTCCAATACTGTTGACAGGGCCGCTATTTCCAGCAGGCATCCATAGCCTCGACAGGGATGCCATTTAACCCACTCCGATGTTTGTATCCTGCCGAGAAGTTCCAGATCAGAACGAAGGACATTTAAGGTCAAAAGATTCCATATCTGAGAATTTTTATGTACCTGACATTGCTTCGCTGCCAGTAGGCCTATTCAGTACTCCAGCGAAGTTATCTTGGCGGCATGCATGCATTTACCCGATGCCAGTAGACCTGTTCAGTATCTCGACGGGTTTACAAGAACTTCCCACAGCTCTCTGAAGATTAAATATTTAGTTTTAAAGATATTTAATCGAGCGGGGTGACGCTGAAAATCATGATGTTTTGGAAATATTTTAATAAATTACAGACCTTGAGCGAATTTTTAACTGTCCTTCATTAAGATCTAGAGATAGTTTATTGATAAACCGACCTTTGAAGGCGGGGAGACATCTCTGAGTTATTCTCTTAAGGAACAGGGACAACATAAGAAGAAATTTTTATGGATAATCATGAAAAGCTTCAGTTACAGATTGAAATCAAGAAACGCTTTTCAAACAATAAGCTTTCTTTAACATGGTTGTAAACTCCAGAAAAATATCATAATTGATGTTTAAACAACCTTCAGCAGTCATTTCAGAGGATAATTTTTTCTATTCTCTTTGTCCAAACAGCTCATGATGCAGGCATGTGTGTTTCAAAAAGAAAGACAGATAAGCATAAATGGAAACAAAACACACCAGTGAAGAAAAATTGGAAAACAAAGAAATCCAAACAAAAAAATATGTACAGAAGGTGCATCTGAAAACCTCATGCAACAAATCCCTTGGGAGACTGAAAGAAAGTAGAAAAATCTTGTTTGATGGGAAAGTAGTCCTACTTGTGGTACCTTGGGTCAGGGTTGATTCAGATTTATTTATCTCTTTACTTTCCATTTAATATTTTCATGATGATACTGCATTTTTTGAAAATAAATATTCAACTAAAAGAAAAGAGAAAAAGATCAAGCGGACTTCCCTGATAACAGTCGTATTATGGTTCTCGTGGTGCGCCCACTTGCGTTTATGACTGCATTATTACAAAGAGAAATAGTGAGAAATAAAACCGAAAGAAAACCTATTCCTAAACCTACCCTAACTATTAAACAAATCAGAATACTACGTGAATTCATGTTTCCAATGTAGCCATCGGAGTAACTCTAATCCTGCAATGGAAACAAGATCAAGCATTACTAATAAGAATGGTAACATAAACATATCACACTTACCTTCATAATAGTCACCTAAAAACAAAGTAAGCATGATCTTACCATTTCCTTGAATATTCTTGTTGTATGAATTCTCCAGCCATTGTGCAGTCTTGTCGTGATAAGGGTCATAATGGCATGGGCGAGTGTAAGTAGGTTTGAAAAAATTGTTAAGATTACGAGGAAATGAAATAACCATCAGTCAAGGCTGAAATGCCCCATCCTCCTGACAATTCTCTAAGTGTTCATTAATTTCTTCACATGGAGGATCTAAAAAAAATATGCCACGCCTACTTCCAATATACTTAGGTAAAAAGAAAGCAAGCATAACTTTATCTTTATTATAGAAATTTGTTATATATGAATATTCAAGCCATCCTAAGATCCTGTCACAAAAATGAGGATTCAAACCACGACTTTGATGAAACAAATATGGGAAAATCATCATAGGAGGATTCGTGCAATCAATTAG
This sequence comes from Picea engelmannii, assembly GCA_009831015.1. Classification (NCBI taxonomy): domain Eukaryota; kingdom Viridiplantae; phylum Streptophyta; class Pinopsida; order Pinales; family Pinaceae; genus Picea; species Picea engelmannii. The sequence continues at coordinate 37,371 of ML832873.1, forward strand.
ATCATTGGTCTAAATGTTTCCTTTGATGAGATTGATCATTTCAAAATGTGGAGCATAAACATTAAGATTCGAGCTAATCAAAGAACAAATATGCAACGTAGAATGTTTGATCTCCATAAGATATAATGCATTGTCTTTTTTAACAATAAACTGTGTAAAATCATCTCGCAACATGTCCTCTTCCCATATGAGTGATGAAAGTGAACAAGCATCAAATCCAAGTTCATCAATGTTAGGTTTGGAATTGATTTCACCAAAATTTAGCATATTGAAAGGATATGATTGTGGTGGAAAAGAGTAGGATGTTGTAGGTAAGGTGTCAAGTCCAACAGAGTCTAGGAAGAGATCAAGATATAAAGAATAAATTGAATCAGACATAATCACATGAAAAGAATCTCTTGAATTAACAATGGTATTCTCAAGAGATTTCTCTTCACCTTCTTTAAAACCCTTACTCTGTTTTGGTGACGAATACCTCAACATGATATGATCATCTGGATTTGCCTTTTGTGTGATAGATAATTCAAAATTTATGTGACAAACATCTAGTCTTTCCTATGAACAAAGTGCATTTTGAGGACAAAGGTTTAAAGTTTCTTCTTCTAGTTGTGTAACTTCTTCTCTAATCAGTTTCATAGAAGTATTAGAACGTTCAAGATGATTTTCGTCGCTTAAGTGTTCTTCAATGACCAATTTTAAATATTGATTAGAGCATGAGTTACAAGAATGAGGATATTCACCTTGAGCCATAAATGAATCTTTTTCCATACTGGTCGAAGACTGAAAATACAATGATTCAAAGGAAAAACCAATTTGGTTGTCAATAAGAACCTGGTCAATAGATTCTATCTCCCTAGCTTGTTCAACATTGTCGGAAGGATTCTTCTCTTCCTACGAAGAGAATTGTTCTTGCAGTTGAGCGATAGGATTTGCAATTAGTTCTTCATTCGTGCTTGAATATGACTGGATGGAAGGGATGCAAGCATCACAGAAGAGACTTAATTCAAATGACATGTCAACGAGATTAAATTTACAGAGGATATGATAGACTCTTGTCAAAAATTCTTCTGAAGATGAATCACCGTTGATTAGCGAAGTATGAAATTCTTCACATAATTGATCGAAATCATAAATTTCAAAAGAATCTAGAAACTCATCTACAAATTGAAACCAATAAAAAATGTGACATGCTGGAAAGGATTTAAACCAATGTTTAATCCGACCTCTAAAAGTAAAAGTGAAAAGTCTACATAAAACTCTTAAATCTGAGATATCATGTTTGATGCATTTGCACCCAAACTTGTTAAGGTGGTCTTTAGCAGATATATTGCCTCCACCATCAAAGGTGAGTTTGGACAAGAGAGAGACTGTCTCGTTGGGAACATTGGGTAATGAGAAGTTGAAATCATGTTCCAACACAGTGATTTGGGGAGCCATGGGGGAATTGAATACATTTAAAATAAAGGCTCCTACAAGGCCAGCTTGTCAGTTGGCCCTCCTTCTAGCGCCATTTGTTGACGAGCGAAATTGAATGCTCGTCAACTGGAGGAGTGAATCCGGTCTAGGGTTGTCTAAATAACCCAAGCCATTTGGATTAATCCACTCCGACGGTTTTAGTGGCTCCGTTGGCCGATCTAAGTCCTAGAAAAGTAAAAAAAACTAAACTAAAGAAACTAACTAAAAGAAAAACAAACAGCTGCTTAAAAATATATACAATCTAGAATGTATTTACAGTTTTACTAACTAACAGAATAATAGTTCTACCTATTGTATTGATATGATTAAATCTCTATTATCTATACAGCATTCACAAAATGAAAATTTTGATCAAAATCTCCAAAATCATATATGAATTGTCTTATGACAGTGAAGCTAGTATTTTTGGATTTTTATAACTTTTATGAAAAAGAAATGAAATGATAACTATATAACTAAGCAATAAAAATAACAATCTGTATTATATATCTATCTAAACTATAGAGAATCCTTATATTAATTAAACTATTAAAATGAAAATAGCACACTGACCTAAAATTATTGTCTCCTACTTGTCTTGTACCTAGCATCTACGTTCATTGTTTGATGAGGCCAACCCGCACCAGATTTTCCACTACTTCGCGTAAACACGAAGCAACAACGCTTTTGAATGCTAACGACAGAACATGTAAAGGATGTAGCAACAACAATTTTATACTTTACAAATGATTACATTAAGATAAATCTCACTGCAAAGATTTGCAAATAACTGCTAATTTAACAAAGAAGATTAACCTTCTGCTCATTAAATTGAAACAGGATAATTGTTGTACGTAAAATGAGAGACATCAAATATGGACACTATTTAAATCCCATCAGATCAACCTGAAACAAATTATGATATCTAAAGTAGTCAATAATTTGATTACAAATTGAAATGAACAAAAACTTGATATATTGAAGCTAAAGCCATACAAACATCTACTTTCATTCGAGTCTGAATAATCATCAATCCATATTCTCTGCTCCCAAGCAGCGATGATTTTGTTTACAAAAATAATACATATATAAAGGCCACAAGCTCAAAACATTCCCTGTGGAAATTATCAAATCTATTCCAAAAATCGTGGGAAATACAATCTCCCAAATTCTTGTTGCTATCTAAAACTAACAGCCCAATCCAAAACCATGTAAAGAAGTAGCATGTTCAGAGATGCCACTAGTGATCCAATCTCCTTCAAAATTCATGTGTACTTGAAAATGCACAAAAATACATGATTTCAGATTGCATTTTAGTTAAAAAATCAACAAATTCTAATTTTAGTAACTAGCTTACAGAATCTCACGATTTTGTAGCTAGTTATTATTATAAACAGAATCGTGTTTTATTCATTCAATCAAAATAGAAATGGATCTGATTTGAGCCAACAAATCCAATATGCTAATTCAACACAAACAAAATCATTTTAAGATCACTCTTGAAATACCATACCTCGGTTTCAGGGATTCGATTTGATCAAGCTATTTTTGAATTGACAATGGCAGTGGCTGCCTCCACGTTTTTAAAGACAACAGAGCCTATGGATGTATAACTTGCTGACAGACTGCTTTAAAATCTTTGGATTGATCAAGGGTTCACAGAAGGGTGAGGCATAAGGATGGATGGGTGAGAGGGGTTCTGAGGCACAGGACTGGAGAAGTCACAAATGTTTCAACACTTGCAACCAGATCAAAACGCACCTTTCAGCCACAGAGAAAATCTGAGATTTGACCTCTAAAATACAAACTATATCTTTGTAATGACCCAATTTCTGAGGAATCCTCTTGTGATGAAGGTAAAAGGGCTCATTTCGGTTCTGGGTTTTCAAGGGTTTGATCTAATTCAAAACCGTTTGATCAAAATTGCTCACGTAAAAACGTGTCTCTGGGAGGCAATTATGGGGTGAGCCTAAGAAGTCTTCTCTGGCACTATCAAACAATAACAAAGTCTGGACATCATTGGGTTCAATTCTCACTATAGGATCCATGGCTAACAACAAGAAATCAATAGGGTATTCGGCGATAGGGTTTGACAAAAAAGAAACAGAGCCATTTTCCTTGAGCTTCCCCAATGCAATGCAAAGGCAGCAAGGGCGGAGCATTAATGCTATGCGTGCGAGGATAGTGGTGTAGTTCGAGGCTATGCAAACAAATCATATCTAGATGTACTTGGAATGACACCTCAGTACATAAAAATCATAACCATTGAAAACCATCATATACATATCCAAAAATCGATCTAAATGTTAAATAAACAATGGCATTTGCACGATTTAAAAGAAACACCAATATGTCGAATAAACCAATGCATCAACGATTTCATCGAAGACACCAATATGTCAAACAACCATTGCATCAACGATTTTATAAATCGAAACCTTATTAACAATAGTCAAATGCAAAGTGAGTGGTGGTTTGGTACATATGAAATCAAGGTGTGTTTGAGACCAAGGAGTGGTAACCAGGTTCAAGTAGGTTCATGATAAACCAAATGATCATTAATCCTTTGATGTAATCAAAATGAATTCTAACTGTGGGTTTTCACGCTTGCAGTCGTGAAAATGAAAATGAGAAGCAGGCATGCAAAAAGCGAAGAATGATGATGTCATTTAAACAGTTGCGACGATTGATGAAGGCTTAAAAACCTTGTGTGGGCAGCTTGTAAAAAATATAGAGATTAATATGGTTGCCAACATATCTGTATCAGAATCACACAGAAATCAGAATGTATGGATGTGAGTTGATCCTTATAAGCTTCCCATATGTGTACCTGTTAAAATATTGTCCTTGTAATACATCAGGCAAATGATCAATTCAGATGACATACAATTCATAGCTTTGAAGAAGAAATAGCAGTTGAGGATTAAAGGGCAGATAGGATCTTTTATCTGTAACAGTCAAGCTGTCAGGGAAGAGGAAAACAAGCTACTAAAGGAAATGAAGTTTGGCATTAGTTTCCCTTGGCACTATGATCCATGTGGGATCATTGCAGAAATGAGATTGAGGAATAAAATTTCCCCATGTTCTCATGTGCCCAAACCAGAGATCGAGAAATTTATTAATCAAAAAGAGTGGGAGGTGAACCCTCTGGAAGACACTGAACAACAATCTCCTCCAACCATTTTTGCACAGACCACTACTCCACAGATACCAAAGTAGAAAAGGCCCAAAAAGGATGTCCGCCCTTCAATTACTGAAGTCTCAACAGAGGACTTCCAGGTTTATAGGAAAAGGCCCAAGACCAGTCATACAACTGACAGGTCAGGAGAGGAAGAGACCCATTCTACCATAGTAATCGAGGGTGAATACTCACCATTGTTCTCAAGCAATCAACAGATGATGTCCATTTCTTCTTCAAAAATGGAGACTAATACCACTTTGACCGCCTAGCCATCACAAGGGTTTGCAAAACTAAGTATCTTTGAGAAATATGATTTAATCAAGAAGAAGAATGAGATGTTGACCAATAACACCTATGCTCAATTTTGGAAACATGCATCAACAACACAACATAGTTTTCTCTCTTCTTTTGATATAGAAAAAGGGAGAATGCACATGGCATTTCTACAGGCACAGGTGTCCCATCCAAAGGAAATAACCTATTAAAAAATGTCAAAACTTGAGTTCAATGCCAAGCATGTAAATCCAATTGATTAGATGGATTTTCATAGACAAACTGGACAAATGGTTTTCTCAACATTGGAAAACGCTTCCACAACCGCTGCAAAATTACAGGTTTCTCTAAACAATGTTCAGACTTAATTAAAGATGGAGAAAGTGTCTTCCTTTGAAAAAGACAACGAGATCATGTCTTTGGAAGAGATGGTACTAAAGATTGGGTATGATGGTACTAAAGATTGGGTATGACCCCTCAAATTTGAAAGTAGTTAAAGAGATGTTGAAGAAAAAGAATGTTGGCATAGCCTCCTTGAGGAAGCAACTAAAACTGCCAGCTACTGAAGACTCACAAACCAAAGAGATGGCAGAGATAGAGGGTCAAAAAGAGGAGATGCTAAAATTGATCATGGAGCAAAATGCACAAATCAAAGAGATGGAAGCATAGCTGGAAAAAATAGTAAAGGAAAAAGAACAGACAAAGCCTATGGAGGTCATCCCATTAAGTGCAATTCCCCTCACAGGAGTTAGCACAGTGACTGCTTCAGCATCCACCACCGCAGAAATTCCATCAGTTGCCCCGGTGACAGTTCTAGAGACATATGAAGCTCTAGCAAAATCAATGGAGGAAATGACTTTACAAGGAGCAGAAATTAAAAAATTGCATCAAGAGATGGAGCATCTCCAGAAGCCTTAATCTTCTTTCTAGGCCAACTACAACACTGAGAGGCACACATCAGAAAAATTGAAGCAGGAGATACAACAACAGCAAAAGCAAGCAGTTGTGGGAAAAACACTAACATAAGCCAAGGAGAACATTTGGATGGATATCTCAAAATCCATGACAGAAATCTGGCCCCTCATGCAAATCATGTTTGAGCAGCACGAATTAGTTTTAAGGAGAATACAGGCCATCGAAATAATCAAGGGAGAGTTGGGAGATATTCCCATAAAAGCAAATGAAATCATCAAATTTCTAAATTCAAAGACTAAGGATGAGCTCTAAAGTCTAGAGATTGAGGATAGGAATGAGACTATCCTCGAAGTCAAGAAAGTCCTAACCAAGAGAGGACTAATGTTAAAGTTGGAGGAAATAGCCCATGACATGGATATTGGAGTTCAAATATTCTTCATCAAGATTGATGCCTTGCAGAAGAAAGGCCTTCCTAGTTTGTTGGTCCTAAATGATAAACTGATTACCCTTTCCGACTACAAGCAAAATATTTCCATGTTGGCAAAGGACAGCTCCAAGTTTTCAGGGATATAGGGTATCATAAAAGGTAAAGCATTTTTAGAGACTCTACAACTGGACCTCAACATCTAGCATGAAATCAAGTATATTTTCATCAACAAGCCAATTTTTGAAAAATACATAGAAATGGACGAAGTGTGCCGAAGACTACTCAAATTCACCATTCCTAGTCAGCAAAGATGGGAGGATCTTTGTGCTTTGATCGAATAAAGGATGAGGTGTGAAAACCAAGTCAGCATGTGGAGAAGTCAAAGTCAAGCGAATGACTCCCCAAATGGCCTTCCCCAAAATTGGCATGAAGAATCTGATAGATCATCAACAATTCCTACAATTCTGCATTATGTTATCTAGTTAGTTAGCTTTGTATTTTGACACGTCCTGATCATTAATGACAGGATCGTTTGTAATTTTTCTTATAAATACTTCAATTTTTTAAGTTTTCAGGGTTGATCTTTACGCCCAAGCAAGTTGTAAGAACTATAATCTTTTTCAAGATATCTACCAATAATAAAAAAGATGTTTCACAGGATTCCTATATGTTAATTGTTGGTGATGTTTAATCCTCATCATTGAACATTTTTTCTTCGTAATCATTTATGTTTTCTATATCTAATCACTTAAAATAAGTTAAGTTGCAGAATTTATCTTTGTATACTCTATTTCTGGCTTTTAAAGATATAAGTGTTTGTCTTCTGATGTTATGATAGAGAAATTCTTGAATGCTTCTTTATCTTAACTGATTATCTCATATTTTCTTCTACCCATCATTTTTATTCTAAAGAATCTAATATTTGCATTATACTACCCTATGAAAACACCTTATAAAATCTACTCGTTGGTCTCAAAATTTATAAAATAGACCCCATAGCCCAATGGATGCGTAAGCATATTTCAAGAATGTTATAAAACAAACAACACAATCTTATTTATTTAACTAGCCTAATATCTAGAACTCGAAACAAACATAAATATTACTGAGAGATCCCTCTCTAAAATTGCCAGGGCTAGATCCCATTTTTGAAGTGGTTGGATAAAGTTACCTCTCATAAATTTATTCTACCTCCCGACAACCTCCAGGAATTTACAGAGCGATAACATAGTGGCAACCATACTGGGGACTCTGAACAAACTTGCTATCCTATGATTTATCTTCCCCAGTTGAAGAAAACTTATTTTTGAACGAATCATAAAATCTAAACTTATAAAGATATAATGTTCAGAGGTTGTTAAAGTTTGTTTACAATTAGTCTAAAAATTTCTTAAAAAATTAAAATTTTGGCTCCTAAAAGAGTTTTCACTAGATCTCATCCAGATCCAGAACCTACAACAGCAATAGACAATCCCGAAAAAATACTCAGAAAGAAAAAATGGTGCAGAAGGTTTCGGGAGTCACAGTCCTCTTCATAGGTACCCTTCTCTCCCAGAGAAGTTTGTTTCCCTTCAGGATCTTGATTTTGATATATCTTTTGAAAAAATCATTTTTAGAACAAAATCCGACAGCTTTGTAAGTGAAACATTTTTAGATCAAACCATCCTACAACCCAGGACCCCTTAAATACTTTCTCCCGGGGCAGACGTTGATCAACAATTTCTTCAAGAATTTGACAAGTTAGAAGATCTAGTAGCAAATCTTGATCAAGCCTTAAACAAAGCCCACTTTCAACATTCAGTCGAACTTTCTTCCTCGAATCTTGCAGCAGCTTATGATAAACCTAAACCATTTCACTCTATTCCCCCCATCCCTTCATCTTCCACATCTTCTGTCACTTCCCCTCCAATCACATAGGTTTTTTGCCAGCCCCCTCCACCAATCATGGCACCAAGACATGCTCCATTAGTGTTGGCCTCTCCTTTACATGCCATGCCTCAGGACTATCAAACTAGACTCCCTTAGTTTGATGGTACTAGTCCTCTCAATGCACAACAACATGTTGAAAAGATGAATGATTATTTTGATTTGCAGTAAGTTGATGAGGCAGACGCTGAGATGAGAATTTTTTCACGGATTCTGACCGGGGATGTTAAAAAATGGTTCAACGATTTACATCTGGATTCGGTAGTATACCTTGCTTCTTTCCAATGATTTTTTCTTGACAGATGGGAGGTAAAGAAAAATCCTCTCCAGATCTTGTCAGAATATGAGAATAAAAGAAGGAACCAAGGATAGACAGTGCAGGATTAATGCACTCGTTTCAACAATTTTTAAAATGCAATTCTAGCTGATATCAAACCACCTCAAGGTTTGGCATTAATAAAATTTCCCAATGGATTTGACGCTGACATGTCATATCAGCTAAGGGAAATAAATTTTTCTACTCTAGAATACATGCAAAAAAGTGTCGTAAGCATGGAAGCAAATCTTTTAGCCAGAAGAGCCAGGAAGAAAAAAGAAAGAAGTGTCACGATTAAGGAAGATCCTTCCATCTCCTCCTCATATGCCAAAATAGATTCACTAACTAGAGCTATGGAGAGAATTATGGAGAGACTTACTATAGCCAATATAAATCCACCCAGGGAAAACCAAGCTACTCCTCAGATTCAGAATCCGAGCTTCGGAAGAAATCCCGCCCAGATCAGGCAAAGAGAACCTAGATATCAAAAAGAACAGAGGGGGCATGATCAGCAGATTAGACCACCTCTCCAAGAAAATTACGCTGATGAAGGTGAGGAGATAATTGAATAGTTGGACAAAATTCATATAAACCTCATGGGTGTTCATGATGATGAATCCATTTTTCTTACTTAGGAAGAGCATGGGCTCTTTCTCCTTTCAGAAACAGAGAATGACCAAGCAGAGAAAACATAACAACAAGGCTTTGAAAATGCTATAAATGGAGGTCCACAAGTAGTATAACCTGAGAAGCAAGAGGGAAAATGAAAACCCTCCAAAGAAGGCTACTGAAAGAAAGAAGGCTACCGAAACGAAGAAAATAGTCGAAACCAAGAAAACCTCAGAAACTTCTCCCAAGAAAGTCTCTGAGAGGAATAATGTCGAATCTCCTACAAAAGAAACCCCAAAATTTTACAAGCAGAAAATCAGACTGAAGTTTCATCAACTAATCAACCAAGTGCTCCTGCCCATAGAACTCCTATGTATAAACCAGAAGTACAGAGCCTAAGAAAATATTCCACTACTTTTAGCCTTGAAGGGGAACTAGCTAAACTGAAGATTCTTAGTCCCCTCTCCGAGCTGATGAGAAAGAACGCTTACAGGTCATAGGTGATTAAAGCTTTAAGCATCGAACCAGAGATAGGTACGAAGGCCTTAAATGTTGGATCAACAAATTACTCGGACATGGTAAATCTTGTTGATGATCAACCTGAGGTCCTGTTTGGTCCTGAAGTTGATGGTCAAACTGATAATGTTGTCGTTGCCCCTTTTTACATTAGCTTGAATATCCACGACTTGATATTACACAATGCTATGCTGTATTCGGGCGCCTCTCACAACTTGATGCCCAAAGTTATGATGGAAAATTTGGTACTCGATGTCACTAGACCCTACACGGATTTGCATTCTTTTGACTCTAGCAAGATCAAATGTATAGGGATAATTAAATATTTATGCATCACCCTAGCTCAAATCCCAGCGAAGAGTATGGTGATGGATATTGTAGTTGCAGACATTCCCTCGAAATATAGTATGTTACTATCAAGATCCTGGGGAGCTAATATGAAAGGTACCCTACAGCTAGATATGTCCTATGCCACCATCCCGGTATTTGGACAACATAGAAGATTGTACAGGGAGACTCTGATGAAGTATATGGTCATCAGTGAAGAAAATCCACACAACTACCCATTATAATATTCACACTCTGATATGGATTCTTTCATTCTGTACAATGATGGTGACTTGGAAGAACAAATCGCTCAGTTGGAAGATGATACACCTGATCTAAAAGAAGATAAAGCAATCAATGAGGTAAGAAATATTGCAACTGTGGAAAGTGAGAACTGCCAGCATAATTTTGGAGCATGGATTTTGATGGAGCCATGAGAAAGGAGGGATCTGGAGATAGAGTTTTGTTGCATAATCACAAATTAAGGTATTCAGAGAGTCATTCTTACAAACTAAACTTCCAATGCACTAACAACATAGTTGAGTACAAAACTTTGATGCTCGACCTGAAACCACTGAAGAAGGTTGGTGCCAAATAGATTATGGTAAGGGATTATTCTAAATTGATTATTAAACAAATTAAAGGTGAGTATGCAGCTAAACATCCCAGACTTGGAGCTTACAGGAATGTTGTTTTGGATGCCCTACAATGTTTTACTGAAATCGACTTGCAGGCAATGCCCAGGGGACAAAACATACTAGTAGATGGGTTGGCTACATCAGCAGCTGCATGTAAAATACCTTTACGTCCCACTCACAAATACACAGTGGAGGTGAAGTGTAGACCAATCATTACAAGACAACATCAAATACAGGCAGGTATTTGGGAATGACGATCAAATTGAAGATTTCCTACAGTGTAAGAATTATTTCAAATGTACAAATATAGATTTAGAGAATGATGATAATAATGTAAATAAATATGGTTTTGAATATGGTAGTGTAAATAAAGTAGACTTGGATGAATTGAAAGAAAACAAGGTAGATTCTGGTATTTTACAGTTGAAAAAAAATGTGTTACCTAGAGGTTTAGTTCCACTAGAAGACTTGTTTGATTTTAACGATGTAGCAAAAAAACCAAAAATTGAAGCTAGTGGTAAAGAGGTCAAAAAGTGTAACATAGGAACAAAAGAAAAACCCAAGATGATAAAACTTTCCAAATCTCTACCCCCTAAGCAAAAACACAAATACATTGAACTGTTTAAGGAATATGTAGATGTGTTTTCTTGGGGTTATGAGGACTTAAAATCTTATGATACAAGTATCATATAGCATCAGATCCCAATAAAACAAGAACACAAACCATTCAGGAAGAAACTTATGAGAATCAATCCCAAGTTGCTTCCCCTGATAGAAAAGGAAATCAAAAAAATGTATGATGCCAAAATTATAGTCCCCTTGAGATTTTCCAAATGGGTTTCTAACCCAGTTCCTACTAGGAAGAAAACTGGTGAAATCAAGTTGTGCATTGATTTCAGAAATATGAACAAGGTTTCCCTCAAAGACAATTACCCTTTTCCTAAGATGGACCACATCTTACAAAAGGTAGTTGGGGCCAGTAGGATCTCCTTACTAGATAGTTTCTCAGGTTATAACCAGGTTCTTTTTCACCCAGATGATCAGGAGAAAACAACCTTTATGACACCCTGGGGAACCTTCATGTATGTGAAGATGCCCTTTGGCTTGATGAACGTTGGTGACACTTTCCAAAGAGAAATGGATATTGGTTTTGTGGATGAACTTGGAATATTTATAGTCATATATATGGATGATGTGACTGACTACTCCAAAACTAGCGAGGAACACTTGCAACATCTCAGACGCGTGTTTGAGAAGTGTAGAAAGTTTGGGATTTCATTGAATCCAAAGAAAAACCTTTTCGGTTTAGAGGAAGGAAATTTGTTGGGACACATAATCTCTAAAGATGGAATTAAAATAGATCCCAACAGGATAGAAGCCATCCAAAAGGTGGAACACCCTAGGAACATAAAAGAGCTACAATCATTCATTGGAAAAATAAATTTCCTTAGAAGATTCATACCCAACTTGGTTGAACTTCTTAGGAACATCACAAATATGTTTAAAAAAGACACAAAAATCAAATGGAACACTGAGTCCAAACAATCATTTGAGCAGGTAAAACATGCACTCACCCAAGCCCCAGTTTTGATCATCCTAGATTACACCAAAGACTTTTACCTTTTCTCTTTTTCATCTGAACACACCATCGTGGCAGTACTATTGCAGAAAAACAACGAAGGATATGAACATCCCATAGCCTTTTTCAGCAAATCTTTGAGATATGTTGCGCTGAATTATAATATGATGGAGAAACAACATTTTTCTCTAGTAAAATCCATAAAGGATTTTAGAGTCTATATTATCCATTCCCACACAATTGCTTATGTTCCAAACACAGTGGTAAAGGATATCCTGACTCAAAATAATCCAAATGGTAGGAGAGGAAAGTGGATTGCGGTTATTATGGAATATGGCATCGAAATAAAACCCACTAAACTAATCAAAGGTTAGGGTTTGGCCAAACTAATGGCTGAATCTAATTTTCATGCTCTAGACATTAATGTTTTGGCTACAATTGACGAGCAGGAAGAGCAGGCGAATCCAAATGTAAAAGAGGTATTCTTAAACTCTCCTTGGTACGTAGACCTCATTTTTGTACTTCATAACTTACAAGATCCTCCTGGTTTGACTAAGACCAACGCCAGATTTATTAAACTAAAAGCATTGAAATTTTGTATTCTAGAAGGTAACATTTATTGGAAAGATCCTGATGGTATTTTTCTTAATTGCATGTTAAAAGATGAAGATGACAAGGTTCTGCAGGATTTCCATGCAGGAGACTATGGTGGGAATCTGAGTTGGAAGACCAAAGATAACAAGATTTTGAGAGTTGGTTTCTATTGGCCTACATTGTTTGTTGATGCTCATCAGAAAGTTACTTCTTTCCAAAAATGTCAGGTTTTAAAAGGTAAAAGGAAGCTTCTTCCTCTCCCCATGAAACCCGTCTCATTTGAATCTCCTTTCCAAAAATGGGGTTTAGAATTTATCGAAGAAATACATCCATCCTCCTCGGGCCAACACAAGTGTATCCTCATAGCCACAAACTACTTCACGAAGTGGATTGAGGCTATGCCATGTAGGCAAGCTACTGACTATGTTATCATTAAATTTTTAGAAACTATTATCTTGTCTTGTTTTGGATGCCCCGGGAAAATTATAGTTGATAATGCAGCGGCTTTCAGATCCAAAAGATTCATAGAATTTTGCATCCAATACCACATTACTTTGGGACACTCAACAGTTGATTATCCTCAAGGAAATGGGTTGGCTAAGTCCTCAAAAAAAATTATGGTGAACATCCTTCAGAAAAAATTACAAGAAAATAAGTAATTATGGCATAATAAGTTGGTTTTTGCACTTTGGGTTGACAGAATAAGCACCAAAAGATCAATTGGCATGTCTCTGTACCAATTGGTGTATGGTACTGAAGCAGTTTTCCCCATTTCGTTGGGAGTCCCTATTATGAAACTATTGCAGGAAGCGCAAGTAGAGCCAAATGATGTCAAAAGGAGAATAAATCAAATAATTCACTTAATGCAATCCAGGGAAGAAGTATACAACAAGAATCAGGTCATCTAGGAGAAAGTCAAAAAGATTTTTGACAGAAGAACTAAAGAAGATGATTTTGAGTTGGGTGATTAGTGTTGAAATGGGGTTCCAGGAATGAGGATAAGGGTAAACATCGAAAGTTTGATCTCTTATGGAAAGGACCTTACATCATTCAAGCATTCAGAGGAAATAACACATTTTTTCTCAAAGACAGGGATGGAACAAACCTGCCAGGTGGACCTGTGAATTGCAGGATGTTGAAGCATTACTTTCCACCCCAATAGAGATCTCATTAATCCATTTCCATTGTACATACCATTGATTTACATTGAGGTTGTGTGAAGGTATTATTGATCAGATGGTTGAAGCCTGTGGAGAATACCCTAAGCCACTGACCAGTTCCACCATGTTCTCAAAATAAAAACAAATCAGATAGCAGAAATAAGAATTGGTGAAAACCTTTGCAGACATCAGGTAGCAGGTTCTTGGAACCTCATAAGGAGAGCACCATCCCCAGGTGGAGCCACTGTTATAACCCTATGATTCATAGGATCAACTGGTGACTAGAAAATTTTCACTCTTGGTGTGATTTGGTTGTAAATAATATTTCATTTTTGCAAATTATTTATAGAAAAAAGAAAAAGAAAGAAAAGAAAAAGAAAAGAAAATGAAAGAAAATAAAGAAAGAAAAGAGGGCATAAAAGAAAAAGGATAAGGCCCCATGCAATAATAATGACTTGATCCATACATTTTAATCATGGTCTAGTCCTTTTGAATTTATGTTGATAGGATTAGTGAATAAAGATTAGCTAAATTGTTTAATCTTAGCCAAGTAGATAGGCTAGGTAGTGAATAAATTTGACCAAACTATTTAATCTTGATCAAATAGCCCCACGATAGAGTAAGTTTTAGCCCAACAATCTAATCTGGGTTAAATGTGTTAGGTAAATAGGTTAGAACATAGGTTAGTTGGCTTTCCTTCGATAAAACAAGCATGTTGTTAGATGAAATTCTTTGTTTGATGTTAGAAGGTTGTGTTCTAACCCCCTTGGTGGAAAAAAATGAAAAGAAACATCGCAAAAAACCCACAAATTTCCACTATCCTAAGTTTCAACAATAAAATGTGTTGTGAGCTCTGTGATTAAAGGGTGTGCTGAGATCAACGACTTAGCAAAAAACGCTCATATCTATGGCCGACAAGAGATTTCGGACCCCACAGACTATTC
>ML832874.1:14727-24839 GCA_009831015.1 Picea engelmannii
TCTTGGCAAAACGGCTAGCTTCAAAGTACAGATCTAAGGGAGAAAAGTGTTGCAGGAGCAAGGCTCTTCAAACCCTAGAAGGTTAAAACCCTAGGTGTAGAATTAACTAGGCCTAGGACGTCTCCTCTCTTCAACCTATACTTTAATGCTAACTCAGAAAAAAAAGAGATAAGTGTAGCAATGACTAGGCTATATCTTCCTTTATCAATGGCTAAAACAATTTCTCAAGCATGGGGACATATAACTATGACCTACTAGTGTGCTTGCTACCTAGGGTTTCAAGATTTAGCAATATAATAGCAATGATATAGCAAATGTAAGAAATTAAGCCTACAACCATTCATTTAAGAAGTTTTGGATGAAAAATTCACTTACAAATCATGAAGAATGCTTAATCAAACCCTAGTTGTAAACCTTCCATGAGAGAAACACCATAAATGCCAAGAAGAATCCGCCAATAAGAGTTGCGCCTCACTTCCAAGACCAAAGATACCAAGCAAAAGACTAAAAGTTGATCTCTCACAAGAGAGTGAGCTGTGTTATGTTTAAAATGAGTAGAAACGCCCTCTATTTATACCAATCCATGACCTTTGAATTAAAATTTAGGTCATTAAAACAACCGACAAGGCTGACTACAAAATTCACACTGTTTTTACATTGACTGCTAGAAAAATGTCATAATATGAGCAAAAAGAGGGATGTCAAGCCCTTTTGAGGGAGACGTTGGCCCTTTTTGGGCAAATACAGCATCCAGAAACCAAACGTTGGCCCTTCTAGAGCTCCTCCAAGCTGCCACACGTGCCAAATGACCTCAGCACACTGCCACATGCTCTAGATAGCGTCCAGCTCTCCCAGGTGACGTCCTGTCCTTCAAAGGCAAACATTCCATCTGCAGTGGGTGATTCCCCCTAGGCCGGGCTCTGCCAAAGTGTCCTGGGTGGAATGTCCTTCTTTATTCTTGTGCAATGGCTCATCATAACGTTGTCCTGTCTCTACCATCTCAACAACCATCTGATGGGATCTTCAGCCCCATGGAGGTCCGAGCTAATCATATCCCCATGTGTACCGGTCCACTGGTACCTGTCCACTGTGTATGGTCCTGCACATCAAAAACTTCGCCCTCCATGGGCTCATCAGTCCTCGGGATCATAGCAATGTCAATCATATTTCATCATTAAATTTATCAAATACATGCATAAAACCCCTAGCACATCTTCTAAGAGCTCAAAGACATTACACTGAGCTACTATACAAAGCCGAAGAAATAGACAGAACAACCTATTGGGCCAGTATCCATAAGAAAAGGGAAGTTTCCGCAGAAGATCATTCAAGCCATGTTCATGAAGTGATATGGTCTAGGGATGTCTAGTCATAGTAAAGACCAGGGGTAGGTGTTGTCCGTGGGTGCCTCTGTAGGAGGTGAGTTGTACCCGTCATGGATGCATTTTTTCCAAGCCCCTTCATTGCCTTTATTCTTTGTTTATTGCTTTTTTTTCCGTTTTTTCTTCAAAGTCTGACCAGAGGACACTGCCTTGGCATGGTGACCAGAATTGACAATGTTACCCACTGGTATTTTCGCAGAAATGATAAGGCTGGCTCGTGATGAGACCCCCTTTCCCTTGGCCATGCAACCAAAGGTCATTACCTTGGCGTGGTGACCAGATAATGGCAATGTCATACTGCTAGATACCTATGAACATAATGGGCCGGCTCATGATGAGACCTCCCATCCTCTTGGTTAGGTCTTGTTTTTGTTATTTTCTTCGGGTCCCTTTTGTTTCTTATCTAGAGGCCTTTTATTGCCTTCTCGGGGATCCCTGGGCGAAGCATCTCTAGGTTTTATTTCTTATGGATTTTATCTTTTACCAGCTGCTTTTACCCCCTGGGCCTTTAGCCCCTTCTCCCCACAGGACAAAGTGTAACCCTCAAAGGTCATCCTAATGGCCAGACTAGGGGAATGGGATGGATGTATGGGAAATAAGATGTAAAGTGATAGTATGGTGGGAGCGGACGATGGCTTTGCAAATCCCCCTTGGTGGCTAACCAAAACCCATAAATGCAAGCTTGCTAGGGCACCCCGTTAATCCCCCCAACAATGGTCAAGTGGATTAGTGTAAGATCCAAGCAGTTGTCCGAAATGTAAGGAACCTGATGCATATATAAGAAAGCTATAATGATCAAACATGACACATACCATGATGACCAATTACCTCATGGAGCAAGAGTCTTCTCTGATGCAGGTCCAAGCCGATGGTGATGGAAGCTGCTGCTGCTAACAGGACAAGTCTGGCGAAGAAGAAGAAGGATGGGCTCTCCAGGGCCATGCTCAGGTCAATCCTGCTCTCGGTACTCCATGTCTAGGACATGTGGGCCTCGAGACATCATCTCCCAGTTATCCCTAGAAAACGGGGATAACACAACTGTTTCTTGAGTTTTCCATCTTATGTACATGCATGCAAGTATCGATATCTTAAGGACTTAATCAACCTTTTACAATTCCGCAAGTTACTTTCATTTCTCATACTTCACATTTGCAATATAACATTTAAGAACTTGTCTAGCAACTTCTTGTTAAAGGGCTTCAGCCTTCACGTATTTCAATTTTCAATACTTTGGCAACTTTGTTGAGCAAGCTACAAGCACTCAATCACACTTCACAATATTTAGCTCATAGATCTAAAATTCATTAATTAGACTTAATAGGACACCTTAAATCACCATCTTCGCCACTTAAAAACTGGGGTTTTGAGGAAAGCCACAGAAATTTTCCGAAGTACTCGGCCTTAGGGTTGACCTGTGAAGCTAGGGTAGGCCTCGTTGCCTCACTTCTTGAGCATCCAACAACCACTTGGTAATAGGGGGAGGAGAGTTTTGGGTTGACATCTAGGTAGGGCTAAAATTAATCTCACACTTAACCACTTAATTTAATTTTCAGTCTACAACACCAAGCAATATAGTTACACACTTGCAAGTTCACTGATCTCACTGTCTTTCATTTTACATTCATATGCAAGTTAAATTATGTGTTGTGGAATTATCGCTTAAGTGGTTATATCTCTTTATCTGGAGCACTTTTCTTTCAAAGATTTCATCTATTTTGTTCATTTATCTCGTGGTGTGATCCTTCAAAAAATGTGCATCCACCTGGAGGCACTCTCTTGATTGGGTCTTGAGTGCTTTGCGTCTCTTGGCCATTGAAAAGCAGTCCAACGGAGCTCTATCTGTTGTGAGCATGCTTAGCTTCATGTGTTGATCTCTTTATCTTATGTATCTTTAATTCCTGCACATGTGAGCAAACTTGTGAGTATATTGTATATCTTGTATCTAGTCTTAATCTGTATATCTGATTTATTCTTTTGTATCTAATCGTATCTGTCTTATTGTAATACTTTGTAACTTGTCTTGTAACGAACATTCCCCCTAACTTAGTTGACCCCATTGCCCAATCTTAGGCACTAGTCTTAGTTGCCCTAGGAAAAGGTCTGACTCTCATACATAGATAGTTGCATCTTGCATTTGCTGATTGACATCTTAGGCTAGATTCCCCTTGACCTTTTAACCAATTAAAACCAACTCCTAGAACATTAAGTATTAAACTCATCTAGTAACTAGGGTCTACCCCCCTTGGCTTCCCTAGGAGTTAGCCTAGACGGAAGAGGTTCAAGTCAAAGTGACAGTATGGACTTTGAACTTAGGCATTATGCCTCCGAGGACACACTAAGTGAGCAGGACTTAGCTCACGTTTGCAAGTGTGTATAAGGACGGCAACAAGACCATCAAAAGAATCCATGGCATCCCAAACATTACAAACTCTTGGGAGATCATCCTTAAGTTCCTCTTTGACAGATGCTAGAAAATTAGATGGTATCTCATAACATCCCATCTCTAGTTCACGATATACAAACTCATTTGTGGGTTTCTTAGGATCTTCAACATGGTATTTTTTTTCCAATTCTCTGTTTAATCTAAACATGGCCCCATTTGGAGTGGGAATCATTGCATAAGTTAAATCCATTTGTATACTACCCCCCAAATCTGCAGCTTTTTTCCTTGATAGCAACATACCCCAAGCATTAGGCACATCAATCACCACTATGTCCATTTCAATTAGAATATCAGGGAAAACATCCAAATGCACTTGTAAGTTTTTTATCAAGCTATGCACTTCAATTGTTTTACTATCCATGGCACAAATGTTATGATAAGGCCTCGAAATCCTTAAATTTAATTGTTCCATTACTTTCTTAGTCATAACATTTGAACTTGCTCCAGAATCAAGCATGCAATTGTGAAGGAGATAATTATTCATGAGTAGAGAAAGAAAAAACGATTGATTCTTTTCATTTCCCCTATCCCAATTTTGTAAAATCACACGTGCATCTTGGTAAGATACAACCTGTGGCTTGTCACCATTACCTTGAGGAGGATGTTCTATAGCTTTGAGCAATTTCCCCTTTTTAGATGAGATCGTCATAATTTCTGCCACAGGGACCAACATTTTTTCATTATTCAACCACCCTCCTAAGTCAATATTTAATTCTGAATTTGTAGGAACAATTGATTTAGGTGGGGGAGGAGGTGTCTTAGGAACACTTGCTTGTGGCCTATCTTGATTTTTTGTCCCATTTATTTGATAAGTGGAACCTCTATATCTAGCCATTTCTTTGCTTGGGAGTAGGCTTAGGACAAGTTTTTTTTGTTACTTTGTCCACAACTTCATTCATGCAATTTACTCGCCTACTGTGCTCTATCAATTTCATCCATTCATTTCTATGCAACTTATTTTCATGTGTAAATATTTATATTGATTTAGTTATAAGCATTCTTTATTCATTCATTGTTTTAAAGTAATTGTATAAAGGTATTTTTTAATTCATTGTGTAGATAGTTCTTAATTTTTTTTTATTCTTGTAAATTTATCCTTCTTTTGTGTACATTGGAATAAGCGGAATCTTTAGGCACTGGTCTAGTTGTGGTTTAATAAACAAAGGTTTGCTTGTCATTGAAAGATTTCAGATTGCATTGGTTGCTTGTCATTGGGTTGGGTAATACTAATCAACAAATCAATTAACTCCTAGAACTAATAAATTCTTCACATAGTTTAATAGGGTCTACCCCCCTTGGCTTCCCTAGGAGTGAGTCTAGACATAAGGAGTCCAAATTGAGGTGACAGTGGGTCTGGATTTAGGTTTGTGCCTCCAAGGACACACCAAGTGGGTTGGATACTTCTCCACGTTTGTAGGTGTGTATTAGGACGACAACACTCCCCAAGGCAAGTATCTCTAGCTAGGGTTTAAGCTAAGAGGGTGCATGCCCTTATACTTCTCTTAGCAAACCCTTGTTAAACCAATAACATATAAGCATAAAATGATGGAGACTATGGTGGGGGTGTATTCCCTTATACTTCCCACCTAGCTCTAGCAAATTAACTTTGACTTGAGCAACAAATGATAGCACAATGTAGAAAAATCTTACCAATTCAAGGAAAAAGCTAAGACAAACCACTATAAAATCTAGAGAAAATCCTTCCAAGGCTAGCGCATCACTTCCATCAACCAATAATCCAAGAAATAGCCATAAAGAATAGCACAAGAGAGAGAACTATCCAAAGAGAATGAAAATTTCAGTCCAAGTACATCTCCAAGATGGGTGAGTTATGTTAAAATGAGATCTTATGATCTCTTGTTTATACAAAATGTCACTAAGAGAGTTTGTCCAAACAATTTAGGGTAAAACACAACACTAGGGGTCAACAACTCTAATCTTTTCCTTTTTACAAAGTAATATTAAACAATTCACATTAATTTCACTTTTTGCACAAAGAAAACCCTAGTTTATAAAGACGTCACCCCTTTAGGGGAAGTTTTGGCACTAGGAGAAAGTCGTTGGTGATGGAGGAGTTTAGAAAGGCTTCCCAAAGCCACATGCCAAGCTTCCAAGTCACGTCCTTCATGGTCAAAGCCTCAAACCGCTCAAAACGTCCTTATGCCAATGCATATCAACCTCACCACCAAACCCTAACCCCCCTAGGTGACGTTATACCTGTTAAGGTGACGTTTTGCCTCTCCTAGGCAAAACGTTTGGCATGTGGGGGCTAGGTTATGTCTTCCAAGTCAACTTCTAGGCCTCTGAGGTTTCATTTTTCTCATCAGGCATGCGAGCCCTTAGCATCCACCTATGGGCTTCAAGCCCCATGGAAGCCCAAGCTAGTCTTGTTCTTCCAAAAATGTCCACCAACTAGATCCTACAAAGACAAGTAAGAACACCCTCCAAGGATCTCAAGTCATAACATCATGATAAGTAAATCAAATCAATAAATGATCCACCTAAGCATGTGCATCAAAGATTACCATGTCAAACAATTAAGTGACCATGTCAAACAATTAAGTGCTCAAATACATTATGCGACTTGTCAAGATTTAATATGGGAGGGTTGACGAGGTGTCCTATTGGGTAGATCTTTCCCTAGGTCAAGGAGAGTTTCCAAAAGATCCCTCTCTAAGCCATGTAAAGTGGGTGAAGTGTTTAAGGGTTTAAGACTCAATGGGCATGGGGTTCATGACATACAAGGGGTTGTAGTGTCTCATTCATGGGTGCCTTTGTAGAGGGTGTGTGGTAGCTTCGTTTGCAATGCACTTTTTCCAAGCCCATCGTTTTTACATTCTTTGTTTATTTCATAATTTTGGGACAAGTTGAATGCCATTGCCTCGGCGTGGTGTCCAAATAATGACAGTGTCACCAACAAATACCTAGCGGAAATGAGAAGGTTGGCTCGTGATGAGACCCCCTTTCTTTCAGCCATGGAATTGTGAGCCATTACCCTAGATTGGTGATCAGATGATGGCAATGTCATACCACTAGATATCCATGAACATGATGGGTTGACTCGTGACGAGACTTCGTTTCCTCCAACTAACCTTTTAAGCATTCATAAGCATATTTCTTGTGGGTCCCCCTTTTCTCGAAGATAAGTGTTTCGTTGCTTTATTGGGTGATCCATGGGAAAAGCATCTAGAAGGTTTATACATAGGATTTTATCTTTTACCCAACAACAATCCCTTTGGGCCTTCATCCCCTTATTCCCATAGAATGAGGAACAACCCGTTCTTGGGTCGATACATCCTAAAATCCCAAGAGATAAGGAAATTGGGGGAAATAGTGATGGAAAGTGGTAAGTATGGTCGAGAAAGGTACGATGGCTCTTCAAGGGAGTTCCTGGTAGCAAACCAATCCCCAAGGAAGACCACTTATTAGGGCACAATGTCAACCACCAAGGTGAAGCAGGGAAAAAGGCATAATGTCCAAACATATGTCATGAAATCTAAAGAAATCTAAGATACAACATACTCAAATGCCTCAAGTATTGAAATGATATTCACCATAACACCTGACTTGTACCTCATGGAGCAAGGCCCACTGCCTCTTGGAAGCTAGCTGGGGTGGTGGATGCCATCTGAAAATATACGACCTCTTTGATGGTGAGAAGGGTCTCCATCTGTGCAAAAGGATATTGCTAGTCATGTGGTCTCTCGGTACTCCATATATGCAACCTGAGGGACTTGAGACATTATCTCCTTGGTTATTCACAAAATGGGGATAACACATCCAAACCACCTCATGAAAATAAAGAAGTGCTCAAAGACCCTATGTAATTTGCCCAATTTAGGTATGGGAGGGTTGACAAAGCGACCAATTGGGTGAATCGTACCTCAAGTTTAAGAGTGTTTCCCGAGTGGACCTCTCTCTAAGTCATGTGGATGAAATGACATGGATGGGGGGAAGACTTTTGGGCATGGGGTTCATGACATACTAGGGATCATAGTATCTCATTTATGGGTGCCTTTGTAGAGGGTGTGTTGCACCTTTGTTTTCAATGCAACCTTTTTCCAATCCCATTTATTTCCTTTTGTTCTTTTAAGATGTTTCCAGGTTGAAGCCAAGGTGGGGCTTTTACCTAAGCATGAAAACAGTGCCCACCTTGACTCTACCCTGGTTACATCATGCTTCCCCAAGTTGAAAACATGTGTGGGGCTTCTACCTAAGCATGAAAAATAGTGCCCACACATGGTCCACCATAGTTGGCATTTGTATTAGTTATTTTTCACGGGTCCCATTAGTTTCTTATGAGAGATATTTCATTATCATTGGGATCTCTGGGCGAGCATCTAGAAGGTTCATGATTGGCTTTTATCCTTTGCCATCTATAATCATTTGGGCATTCAACCCCTTCTTCCCATGAAAAGAGGGACAACCCCTTTCTTGGGTCAGTACACTCGAAAATCCCAAAAGGTAAGGAGATGAGGGGATGAAGTGTGGAAAATGACAAGTGTGGTCGGGAATGGCATGATGGCTCATCAAATGAACCTCCCAATAGAAAACCTATCACCAATGGTGACTGACTTACTAGGGCGCAATGTCAACCACCAAAGTGAAACAGGGCAAAGAGTATAATGTCCAAGTAGACGTTACATAATCAAAAGCAATTTAAAATGCAACAAACTCAAATGTCTCAAATATTGAAATGACACTCACCATAATACCTGACTTGTACCTCATGGAGCAAGACCCAATGTCTTCTAGAAGCCAGATGATGTGGTGGATACTGTCGTGATGAACCTGGAACTTTGGTGGCGAGGTGGGTCTCTGTCTGTGCAAGTGGACATTGTTGGTCATGCTGTCTCTTGGTACTCCATGTCTGCAACCTAAGGGCCTCGAGACATCATCTCCTTAGTTATCCCTAGGATTTTGGGATAACAAGTTACCATGTGGGAGTGTAATCACAACTCCTAGATAATGCTGCAAATAACCTAAAGAAAGAGACCTAAGGTAGTGTAGCCTCTTAAAGTATATAACCATGAAAAAGGTACGGTGATCCAAAATAAAAGTGAGTATGCTCAACTCAAAAGTCTGTCGAGAGAGAGAGAGAGAGAGAGAGAGAGAGAGAGAGGTCTGATGATGTGGTTGTCAAGGTCTCTCGGGTCGGATGGCCGATGGCAAGGGGGTATAATGGGGCAGTGGCTCGATGTTGGTTTCCTCAGAGACTATTAGGGGTTTGAATATATGATCTTAGGGCGACTATAGGAGCCGGGGATACTCCTAGCATCCGAGGCCGAAAAAAAGGAACTCTAGATAGATCTTCGAGAGCCTATCTAAGATTGGGAGGTGGTCTGGCAGATGGGAGGCGCCCTGGTCTGGATCTGTCTGGAGCTCATCCTGTTGTCGCCCTAATGCACACTTGCAAACGTGAGCTAAGTCCGGCTCACTTAGTGTGCCCTCGGAGACACAATGTCTAAGCTCTTGCCCACACTGTCACCTTGACAGGAACTTCTTCCGTCTAAGCTTACTCCTAGGGAAGCCAAGGGGGGTTGTCCCTAAGTTACTAAGTTAATTTTAATTACAAGTTCTAGGAGTTAGTTTCAATTGATTATAGGCTAAGGGAGAAAACTAGCCTATATGACAAGCAGCAATGCAAGTTTAATCTAAGTCTAGACTATATGCAGAGTCAGTCCTTTCCCTAAGTCAACTACAGACTAGTGCCTAAGGTTGGGCAATGGGGTCAACTATGTGTAAGGGTGTTCGTTACAACAAGTATTACAATTAAATCAAATCAAATTACCCAAACCCCACAATATTAGAATTACTTACAAATTATTACAAGCTTACAAAAAGAGATGTACAGAGATATACGAGATATACAAGACATACAAATCACACCCTAGGGCCAAGCATGCCCCAAGTAGCACTTACTCTACTTGGACCGCCTTCACTGGCATCTACCCACTCAAGCACTTAAGGACTAAATAAATGTTGCCTCCCCAAGTGGGATACTCAATCACTTACCAGTCCACACCACAACAAAGATTATTGATCACAAGATATTCAGTAAAGCATAAACCAATACATCATAGCACCATCAAAGATAGAACACTTTAGTTGCAATTTAAAGATTTAGCAATAAGATGATCACAGAATATAGCCTATCAATACATCTACTTCCCAAACATGTACAAGTGTGATCTATGCAACTAATGTTCTTATTAAGTGTTTTATTTCCCAACCCCCTAACTATGTGTGTGTCTCAACTCCCTTATTCTGCCAAATAACTGCCCGGT
>ML832876.1:0-22933 GCA_009831015.1 Picea engelmannii
AATAATTAAATATCTATTTTTTCAATTATATTTAATTTAAATAGTAAATATTAATTTTATATTAAAATCATATTAAATATTACATTAATTAAAAATTAAAAAATTAAAAATAATTTTAAGTTCTCGTTAGTATATCGGGTTAAGGTGTGGGTTTAGTTTGCCACTTGACCCAATTTTAATATCTTTATGGTGTGTTTAGTTGAGAGGAGACACTAAAAAATCCAACCATATTATGGGTTGGTGTGGTCTAAACCTGGTGTAATCTGATTTTGATGACTTAGATACCCTTAGATTGTGATTTATTAACCAATGATTGAAATGTTGACCCCCCAAGTGACAAACATTCCTAAAAAATTAAAAAATTAAAAAAATCAATAATACATTGATTATTTATAAAATAACATTTTATTAATGAACAAAATAATTTATGATCACCACCTTTACAAAATACATATTAATAATAATGACCCTAATAAATAATAATAATGTAAATATAGATAATGAAAAATGTCATAATAATGAATTTTTTTTGAATGTTGCCTCCAATGACCCTAATAAATAATAATAATAATATAGATAATGAAAAAATGTCATAATAATTGAATGAATGTTTTTTGAATGTTACCTCCAAGCACTTAGAGGGACATAGAAAATGTTGAAGGTATATGTGACTTAGCAACTTGACTTAGGTGGCAACTAAAGGTCAAAGATGATGAATCAAGACATCAAATCCAACATCGATCTCATGATGAGTCATGAAATATCACCTTTCCATTATTGATGAAACTCTCAACTCAAAACATAGAAACCATAATGATTAATAATTTTATATAGGATGGTAAGTGGTCTCTCTTCTTGAATATTTCCATTCTCAACACAAAGGAAAGGAAATACCAAAATTTTCTTGAGTGCCAAAATTCCCTTCCTTTATTATCCACAAAGGTGAAAGGGAACATTTAATATGAAATTTGAGTGGATATTTTGCCAACGGACATTTAAAATTAAGTGGTTAAAGTTGGTCCCTTAATTTTTTTTTAAACAAAGTATTTTGAAATTTATTAATTTAAAATTTATTCTCTTTATTATCAACCAATGTCACCTAAACATTATTACTCACAAATACCACATTGTTTGGAATAAGAAGAAATTGAGTGGATAATGTTTTTTGTAAGTAAGTTTAAGAGCCTGTATTACTAAAAGAGGGTTATGATATAAAAAAGGGGAACTTCCTGGTCTGCCAAAAAGGAAACTAGGTCAGAGGTTCCTGAGTTGCGTTTTCTGAAATAAACAAGGGGTATGACTGGACTACCACCATCAACCCAGTCCTACCATGTCCATTTTTTGATAAGATAAGCACAACATACATGAAAAAGAAAAAGAAAATACCAGAAGATGAAACTGACACAAGACTAACCTGACTGACTTAACAATAGACTAACCAGACACTAGTCCAGGATAATGATATATTTCTTTCCTTCATCCGCCTAGCCCTTGTTCTCCTCCTTTTGGGAGACCGTGCGAGTCTTTCTGATATGTGTTGATGCTCCATTCCCATCGGTTGGCATGATGTCCATATGACGGACGTAGCGTAGGTAGAGGTGGAATTGAGTAGCCAACTGCTCCATCTTGGATTTCTGGTCCTTCTCGACCTCAGTTAGCAGTTTGGTAATGGTTTCTAGACTGCTGAGGCACCTCAAGATTTCGTTTAGCAGTTTCTTATGTTCCTTGTTGTTCTCCCGTCTAGCGTCCTCCCTTTCCGAGCTCACTTTTCCAATCAACATCTTTGTTTGCCACACCATCTCCATTGTTTTGTGGTAGAGGGTTTCCCTAGGTTGTGTGACTCCTAGGTCAGTTACCCAATCCACTTCCTGAGTCAGAGAATCCCATGTTTTTCCCTTGTGTTTTTCCTTGATTTCCTTTTCCAATCGGGTAATGGTCACCTTTCCTTTCAGTGCAACTTGAGTATGAAAGGTGCCCTCCGTGTCTTTTGTTGCCTGCTCCATCCTTGAAAATCGTCGAGGATTGTTCAAAGTTCCCTTCCCCATGGGGTTTCTTTTGTTTTGAATTTGCTTCATTAACACCATCTCGCCTGGTCTATGGTAGCTCTTTTGTTGGATTCTCAACCTGTTCCTGTCTACACATGGGTTCCTCCTTTCCCTACCCTTGTGTCTGTGGTAGCCCCTGTAGTTGCGCTCTTTTGTTTGCATCTATTTATGTTGTTTCCTCTCTTATTGAACTTTCCCTAATGCAGGCTCATCCTTCCAATCATGGTATGCCCATAGAGGTGAAATTTCCCGTCCTTTTTCCCCGTCACGGTACGTATGATCACGATGACTCGGTCGTTATCCCTATACGGACCCTTGCCCCCGCTCGCTTGATATCCTACTGTGCAACTCCCCATACCTGGTCTTTGGCATGGTGGGTCGATATTGGTCTGTGTCAATCCCTCTTGCCTTACATCATTTGCTACCTCATGTTTTTCGTTGATACTTTCCCAGGGTCTTTCCCCGCAAATATTACTGTTGACATGACCTTGTTTCCATACCCTCGCCTGTTGTATAATCTGATCCTACATTGTGATTGGTGGTCGAGTGTTGGGCAGTCATATCCTTCTTGGGTCCTTCATGCCTTCTGCTAGGCCTTTCATTTCCCTCCTTGATGTGACCTTCCTTGCTTAAGTTGTTGTCCCGATCTTTTGTCACTAGTTGGATGCAGTACATTCTGAATTGTCCTTCTAGGATGTTGATCCAGGTAGTATCTAGTTCCGGTCCTTCCTTGCTAACCCCCTCATTGGAAATTCTGTCTACCAGGCCATTTGTTGACCTACATACCCAACACAACTCCATTGTGTTAATCGTTTGCAGATTCTCCTGGATTTTTTGTAGGGAGTGTGCCAAGCACCAGTGTCTCTGAACCTTGCCCACTCTGGTGCAACTTTGGAGTCTCTTCACCATGTTGATGACCAGGGTGGAGTCACCTTCCACGATAGTGTTGGTCATCCTTTCTCAGCTTAGAATTTCGAGACCAAGCTCCAGGGATCCAAATTTCGCTGCGTTGTTGGTTGAGTTTCCCATTTCCCAACATACGACCAGATTATGTTACCCCCACTATCTCTGATCACCCCTCCCATCCTTCTCATTCCTGGGTTTCCTTTTTCTGCCCCATCAAAATTTAACTTGAGGAACGTTGTCGGAGGTGGTGTCCAGTTGCGCTCTCCTAATTGGAGTTGTGGTGGCTGCCCTACCTATGTGTTGTTGCACTCGTCGTTTAGGTGAAAATATTTCAGGATTTGGGAGTCCTAGCCTATGAGTTGTGCTTTTCCAGTCTGGGAGTTGTGGCTCTGCACCGTTTCTCATATTTGTGAGATTATTGCTTCCTTGAGTTTCCCTTCCGAAAGGATTTCATTCTTGAAGATGCATCGGTTCCTTTATTTCCATATTTCCCATATGATAATCCCTAGCATGAGATTCTAGCAGAGGTTCACCATTTCATTTTCGTTGTAACTCTCATTCCAGTTATTGATGGTTGTGTTGATGTTACCTCGGGTCCTATTGGACTGGCAAAAGATGCTTTCCGCCCAATCCCATATCTTTGTTGTGTAACTACATTCATTGAGGAGGTGATTCATTGTTTCTTCCTTAGATTGACATAGGTGGCATCGTGATGGTTCTATGAAACCCCTTTTCCCTAGGTTTTCCCAGGTTAGAATTTGGTTGTGAAGTACTAGCCGTTTGAACATTTTGATTTTTGGCCACTGGGGGCTGCCCCAAATCTTACCCCATTGTTGTGCCAGATCTTCTTGGTCCTGGTCCACAATGTATTTCCGAGCTTCTTTTAAGTTGAATTCCCTACCATTTTTTCTGCCTCATCTTAGTTGGTCCTCTTCTTCTAAGACTACAATTTTCCTTTTCCCCAACTCCTCCTCCACCTCTTTCATTATTGTTGCGATCCGATCTTTGTTTTGTGGATTGAGTTTGTCCCAGATCCTCCATATGTCGCGGTCATTTTCTTGTTTCTAGTAGTGATGGATTTTGATTTTTCCTTGCGCAGTCATCTCCTATTGGAGTTCCTCCCTGTTCGGATTTTCCATTTTGGGTTCCTGTTTCCACGCGTCCTCCCAAAATTTGGCTTTTTTACAATTCCTAACTTCACAAAAGCTGTGTTTTTGGATCCAGGTTTTGTTTCTCCAGGCTAAATTTCAGATGGTTGTTCCCTCCCTTGTTCCAATAAAACTAATTTTATCTTGGTCATTGATGTCCGGGGCATACTTGGCCTTCCATAGGGTTGCCCATGCTGATGACTTTTCTTTGACCCATCTCCACTAGAGTTTCTCCCCGTAGGCTTCGTTGGTTACTTGTGGGTCTTGTAACCCCAAGCCTCCTTTGCATTTTGGTTTGCAAACCTTCTCCCAGGCCACTAGGGCCCATTTTTTCTTGGTTTCCGCTCCTCACCATAGGAATTCCCTTTGGATGGCTCTTATTTTTTGGAGTATTCCTTTGGGAGAGGGAAACACTGACATCATATAGGTGCGAATTGCTTGCAGAACCGCTTTGTTCAGGATAAGTCTCCTTGCTAGGTTGAGGGATATGTAAGTCCAGTTTTTCACCCTCTCTTGTAGTTTTTTTATCACTCCTTCCCATGTTTCCCTTTTTCATGCTTTGTCTGTCAGGGGGATTCCCAAGTATTTCAGTGGGAGTGTTTTGCATTCAAACCCCAAAATATTTTCCAAGTTCCTTTGAATTGTAGGGTTGGTGTTAAAGAAATAGATCATGGATTTGGAGTGATTGATCTCCACTACTGAGGCTTCTCCAAACTCTTATAATATTCTTTTATAGGCTTTCTCTTCCTTGACCATGGGTGTGCCATGAAGTAATGTGTCATCAACGAACTGTTGGTGCGTGGAGGTAGGGTTGTTTTCGAAAGGTTTGATGCATGTTATTTCTCTTGTTGCAGTTGCAATTTTTATGCTTCAATTGAGTCCTTCCATCATCAGAATGAACAGGAAAGGTGATAGTGGGTCCCTTGTCTAATGCCTCTTGAAGGCTAGAAGGGTTTGGCTGGGGCTCCATTGATTAATATCTAGTAACTTGTCATTGAGACTAAGGTGGCAATCCAGTTGATCCAGTGTTTTGCAAAGCCAAAAGCTTCCAGAGTCTCGAGCATATAGTTCTAGCTAATTTTGTCATAAGCCTTTGCCATGTCAAGTTGGATTATCATCCCCCACTCTCCTCTAGATTTTCAGTGTGTGTATTAGCTCATGGGCATGGATGATGTTATCCAAAATTTGTTTCCCTTCTACAAAACCCGCCTGTTCCTGTGAAATCAGTGTGGGTAGGAAAAGTTTTAGAATATTGGCTATGACTTTGGATATTATCTTGTAAACCACATTGCATAAAGCTATGGGTCTGTAGTGGTTTGGGTTCCTTGCTTCATTTTCTTTGGGGATTAGAGTAATCATTGTGGCAATTAGCGCTTTCAGAATGGAGGCCGAGCATTTAGAGTCTTCCACCACCCCATAAAAATCATGTTTGACCACTTCCCAGTAGGCTTTGAATAATTCCACTGTGAACCCATCCAGACTTGGGGCCTTTCTATTAAGCATCTCCTAGACCACTTGGTCAATTTACTCCTTAGCGATGGGTGTGTTTAGGTTGATATTTTGTTCCTCAGTAACTAGCCTGAGGATGTGCTGAGTTATCCTTTGTATGGCCTCTGTTCGGTCTTGGTTGAGTTCCTGGGATATCCCATGGAAGTGGTTTACCAATATATTTTCAATCTCCTTGTGGGACTCTCTCTTGATCCCATCTTGATCCCGAATTTTCAGGATTTTGTTGTGGGTTCTTCTAGCAATGGTTGTTCTATGCATTTTTTTTGTATTCTGCTCTCCTTCCTTTAGCCACCTGATTTTGGAATTTTGGCGCCATAGAGTCTCTTCCTGCTGGCATCTTTCTTCCCATTCCTGGGTCATTTGGATCTCTTCCTTTTTCCAATCCTTTGTATAGCCCTCGTCTATGCATATTTCCTGGAGTTTCCTCATTCTGTCTTCAATATTTTTTTCTCTTGGTTTATGTTTCCAAAGATTTCCTTGTTCCACTCCTTGAGTTTATATTTGATGTATTTGAGTTTCTTATAAAGATTGAACATCCTGGTCCCTTGCTTTGGTTGTTTCTCCCGCCATGATTGGCTGATGTTCTCCTTGAAGGTGGGATGTTCGATCCAAAATTTCTCGAATATGAAAGGTCTATTCTTCAGTGTGGTTTGGAAGTTTGCCTCCAATTGGATTGGCCAGTGGTATGAACCCCCCTAGGGAAGGATGTTGCAGTCTAAAGTTAAACCCTGTAGAATGATGGACTCTGACACCAAGAATCTGTCTAGCCTTGTTGCTATCTGATGTTGATTTATCCATTTGTTGTTCCATGTGAACTAGCCATTACTAGTTTTGATGTCCACCATCTCCACTGTGTCAATGAAAGTTGAAAATTATTCTGCATCTCTATCCAATCTCCTGGTGCCTCCTTTTTTTTCCGCAAGTGTCATGATGATGTTGAAGTCCCCGACTAGGATCCAGTGGAGGTTGTTGGAATAAGCTTTTAGGTTTTCTAGGTCTAGGACCATTCTTCTCTTTTCTTCCAACACCTGGGGACCATACACATTAGTTCATAGAATCACCTCTGTGTTACCTATGATTTGCATGTTTACTGAAAGTGTGTGTCTAGTGGCTTTGACTGCTAGTAGATTCATCACTTGTGGGTTCCACAAAGTGAGAATATTGCCTGCCATATGTTGTCCTTCGACAACTAACATATTGTACTTGCTCCATTATTTTTTGAAGATTGTTTCTATTTTTTCTATAGTACATTTTGTCTCTTAGATGAAGCATAGGTCCGGTTGTTCCTTCCTCAGTCTATTTTTAAGGATTCTTTGATTTTGAGTGTTATTTAGGCCTCTAATATTCCATGTTATAATATTCATTTAAACATGTGAGGGGGAGTTGGGAAAGATCTTTTTGATATTACCTGAGTTTATCAACAGAGCTCCTAGTTCATGTAGGGCTACGTTGTTTGATTTCCTGCCTTTCTTCCTTCTCATCTTCTTAGGTGAGAGCTATGATTGTCCCTCGCCTGCTTTGATTTCTCGGTGTCCTATCTCCCCATGCGTGCGCTGGATCCCTCTAGATTTTTCTTCCTCCCTTAGGAGGAATAGGTATTGGATACGATCTAGTTGCTCCGCTGGTACATTGTCTACGCCCTGCCTTTTCCATTTCTCTAGTATGTTTGGGAGATATATTCCTTCCCTTTCCACAATATCTCTGAGATCAATATCTTTCGTACCTACCTCGCTTAGTGTCATTTCCACATCTCCGTCTGCCTCCTGCATGGGGGTGTTGGCATCTCTGGTTTCTCCGTCCATAGGAGTTTCGCTACCCCCTTATTCCATCTTATTGCTTGGACTATTTGTTTCTCATTTCTGGCTTTTTCCTTAGCTTCTTTGGATTTTTCCTTTTCCTTTCCTCCTTCTTCCCCTTTGTTGGTTTTGTCCCACTCTTCCATTCGAGTCATGGCTTCCGGATTGCTTCCCGTTGTGGATTTACTTGGTTTCTTGTTTTCTCTGTTCCTGTGGTTCGAATTGATAAACCCATCCTCATCCTGCTGTATTTTGGTGTTTTCCGCTTCTTGTTTTTTATTGAGAGGGCATTCTCTGAATAGGTGTCCATATTCATGGAATATTCTACATATGAATGGGATCTTCTCATATTCTATGCTTTGTATCCATTCCTCATCCCTAAATTCTAGGCTTATGGCTTCTGGGAGTTCCCCCGAGACATCCATCTATATGCAAATCATTACATAGGAGGTATTTCTCCCTTTTACGGTTGCTTCCGATGTCTTCACATATTTTTCAAGTTTGTTCCAGATTTCTTTGAAGGTGGATGGTAGCGAGTAGTCTAGAGGTAGAGTGTAAAGCCTCAGCCACATGGGTAAATTCTTGAAGGTTTCTTTCTCTGGGGAGAAGTTTTCCTTCCATGGCCGCATTTACAGTCCTGCTGAGGCATGGAAGTATGAGCCCCCCTCAAAGAATATATCCATGTCCTCCAAGTTCATGAATATTGTTGTGAAGAAGCCTTTCGAACCTAGGTGGAGTTCCACCTATCCACTTGGCTTCCATTGATATTTTATCCAATTGCGCAATGTTCTTTCTGTGGGCCACAAACCCATGAACTTGCAAATCAGTGCATGTGTCTTCATCTAATCTCGGAAGAGTTGTGTTTGTTGATATTCCAGTATCACTTTGGGTATCAGTGTTTTTTTAGGTTTACATGGGTTGCGCCCTTCTACCCCATTGGGGTCCTCTGGTTCTTACGCATCATTCTGCGTTTCTCTGGCTTCTTCCCCCATGCGATCCCTTTTTTCCTGGTTGGTTTCCTAAGTCTTTTCTAGTCCAGATCCCGAGGTGATCGTCACTGGTTCCTTGAAACCTCCACCTCATGGGCCTTTCCCCCTGTCCACCACTACCTGCTTGTATGAGGGGGTTCCATTACCGCCCCCTTTGGTAACCATGTTGTGCTCTTCTATGTCTTCAACTGTCAAACCCTATCTTGGTGTCACTCTCGTTCTCTTTGTGGATCCATTGTTATCTATCTTTAGTTATGGATGATAATTAAATTAAGTGGATATTATGACAACGAATATTATAAATTTAAGTGGTTAAAGTTCACCATCCAAGAGAGTGGACTAGGAGAGGTGAAGATAGTGTGTAATAATAACACTATTAAAAGGTGGTTTATAAGTTAAGAAGTAATTTGACTGGAAATCGTGATAATGAAAACACTAAACCTAATTAAGTAGGTAACAT
The DNA here is from genome assembly GCA_009831015.1 of Picea engelmannii. Lineage (NCBI taxonomy): Eukaryota > Viridiplantae > Streptophyta > Pinopsida > Pinales > Pinaceae > Picea > Picea engelmannii. The sequence continues at coordinate 8,854 of ML832876.1, forward strand.
TGGCCTTACATGAAAAGGAGTTAGAAATGACCACTAAAAATGAATATTTAGTAATAAGGGTTCGAGATGGAAATTTAATTATGGTGAAATCTATGTCAATTATTAACATGTGTTTTTCCTATGTCACTTGTCCTATGTACATAATCAATTCAAAAATTAGAAATATAAAAGGTTTTGAAATGAGGATTATTAAGTAAATAAATGTCGAGAAGGGATCCTTTGAGTTTAAATTTCCTTTTCATATCTCATCACATTATAATGAAGACATAAACTCTACGATGTAGCTATGGATTCTAAGTTTCTTATTATGGATCATTTTGTCAATGTAACTTGGAGGCCTTGTTGGTGGTTTGGATGGCCTCAAAAAGTAAGTTATGATCCTCACTCGAGTAATTCAAAGCAAATAAATCACAAATGATGCTTCATGTACAATGATAACCAAGTTTCCAAGTTGTGATGGATAAGGTGGAATAGGTGGTTAGAGACAACTAAGTGTTGATTCATATCCCATTCTTTAAGTTGGAAATTAAATGCCTCAACTATATGGAGAGGCTAAGGAGGATTCAATTGGATCAATGCCCATTACTTTGATATTCCTACCATCTCAAAACTATATCCTAGAGATAGACATCTATGTGTTTTGTCTTCCTTAGATATACTGTTGATTCACTTATGAACTTCATATTAACATGATTTTGATGGGAAATTTAATTGAAGAAAAAATAGTGTATCATGACTCAAATTACAAGAAGTTCAATTAATTTTATATAATCATATGATCATAGAACAACTAAATTAAGCATATCAATTAACACATTAGATGCACATTTTTATGCTCAATTGGGTAGAAAAATAAATTTGACTTTGTATAAATAAAATAAATTGTATAACAAGAACATCATAAATAATGTAAATTGTATAACAAGAACATCATCAACTAGTATATCTAAGTAACCAACTCATAAACCTCATAACAATATTATAATATTATAAAGTGTGATACATAGTTTAACGGAAGATAAATCAATTTGTCACTCATCTATTCATATATTTATGTGACAATAATTTACAAAATATTAAAGGGAAGGAGAAGACACATAATTGTACTAAACAATATAGTGCTACTATTACTATTGAGACCATTCTAAAACTATGTCATCATGTTGCATGTTGTATTATCTATGATGTTGTTGGTGCACCGGGGTACAATATGGTGATATGTTGTCAAACTATGCCATCATGTTACACACAGATATGTTATAATAATTTGACATATTGTATTATTTATGATGTTTTTGGTGCACTGAGGTACACCATGAAATGATATTGTGACCCAATTTCTTATCATGATTGGGTTGCTACATTCAATTATAAGACTAGAATTCCAATGCATGTGGGTCAAAATTTTATCTACCACTCTAATAAATGTAGGTTGATCATTGCATTATACAATTTGAACTAAATTATTTCACCATTCAATAAACAATTTTTCATACTTATTTTTAAACAAATTTTAATTAAATTCATAATTAAACTTAATCAATCTAAAAACTCTTATCCAATTATGAAAAAATATGAATTAAAATTTATGTAATTATATTTTATTTTTATATATAAAAATAGAAATAACTGGCCATTTAAATTTTCTATGAAAGAACTAATAAATTATGGTATTAAGCATACTACAATATTTTGACTTAGTCTAAGTTTACATAGATAAAATCTTAATAATGAACCAATCAAACTTTAATAAAATCCAATAATTATACATAATATGTTATATATTTTTAAATCACATTATTTTTATCAAAATCCAATAATTATACAAAACGTGTTATATATTTTTAAAACGTATTAATATAAGCTTTTATTTAGCGATAAAAAAACCAATGCTCAAAGTCATTTCTCATTGTCAGTCAGTTGAATCTAAAACATAATAAAATCATTAGAAACATAATATCTTTACGGCCATTAATAAAAGTTATCATTGTTATCACTATTTAAATAAAGTAAGTCATGAATTTGAATTTATACACCAAATCTTTATTCCACCTCTAATAATGAAAAATAATTACATATTTTAAAATATTATCTTTAAAATAATTATAATATTTTAAAAATAACTATAATATGGTGAAATAATTATAATGGTGGTAATGTTTATTCAAACCAATTATCCTTAAAATAATTATAATATGATCATTATTCTATCTATAACAGTGAAAACAAATTATATGATTTTAAAATAACTATAATGTGGCTGTGGTGGTTCAAACCAACGTTGATTTATTCAACTTAAAAAAAAAAGTAAGGAAGTGAACAAATTATATGATTTTAAAATATTATTTTCAAATAACTATAATAGGGTGATGGTGGTGGTAATGTTGATTCATACCATCAAGGTGAGCAATCACTTGATTTATTTTAATTTTTTTTTTTTTTTTTTTTTTAAATGTTTTAAAAGTTTTAAGAAAAGTATTTCTAAATTATTATATTTTTAATAAGTTAAAATGTTAAGACTGTTGTAATAGATATTTTGAAATTGATATCTAATATAGATGTACACAAGACATTTAAAGAGAAAGTGCTTTTTATTTTCAACCATTTTAATGTCATAAAGATTACAAATTTTTTCAACCCGTGGCATTTTAAAAATTCTTCAACAGTATGTTTCACTATGAACCTCATGAGAGTTTGCTCTTATTTTAACAACATTGATTTTCTTCTTTACATTAGTTTTTTTTGTAACTGGTGAAATCAGCAAGTCGCGGTTCTCGTACTCGTGTGACACTGGGTCAATTCCTGTCTACTACCTTTATAACCTCCAAGTGCGTCCACACAACCCGCAAACATATGGCATGTGTAAATCCAGGTGAGAATCGAACTTGAGACCTCCTTTTTACATATTTCCTTCCATTTACATGACACTTGCCAATCGTTCTACACCCCTGTGGGCTTCTTCTTTACATTAGTTAAAATAAAGAGATACTTCTAATATTCTAGATTAGGGTCGATCATCTCCCATCTCCTTGTAGTATCTTAATTTTCTCTTATCCTCTAATTCTTTACCACACCACAATTTCTCCTTAAGATTAGATGTAATAATAATTTTAATATTATCGTTACTCTACAGAGTGACCTCCTCCTCGATACCCTTGTAATTCAACCAAAACTTGACATCTTTATGTCAACCCTGCTTGAGTTACATGTAGTTTTGACTAGGGTCTAAATCAACCTTAGGAAGCCTCTTGTCTTCCATGTTGTTTATCTTGTTCTTGTATGTTAAGTACATAGTCACAACCATGCTCTCAATGGGGGAAAGACTCGCTTCTATGAGGAGGATAGGATAGGGTGTATTGCCTTTAATTTTAATATTATAAGTTATAAAACATTGTTGGAATTGTTCTATATTTCTTCATGATTCTCTAGAGATATTGCAGCCCCAAAATTCACAACCATATAAGATAATAGGGTGACAAGAGTCTCAAAGAGAAGTTTCTTATTATTGCAAAGTCAAAGGTTCACTAATTTAATTTTTTTTTCAAATCCATAATAATCTTTCCACCCTCCATTATTTATCCTTTTCTCAATGCTATAGTTCCAATTAATCTTGTGATGAAGATCGATTTCGAGATATTTGTATGAAGTCACTTCCTCCAAGTTGTTATTGTCATACATGAAATTAGCATAAGTGATATTTTTGGATTTTATTTCCATAATCTTTGTTTTGTCAATGTTAACAACCATATCTATACTAGAGAAAAAACATTGAGATTTCTTTTTTGTTGAGATCATAGGGACTCCTTGTTATAAGAATAATATTGCTATCATAAAGAGGAAGGATGATATGACTATTCCAATTAGAGATGTGCCGACACATCCTGCTTCTTCCAAAAAACCCTCCAACTTGTTGATGTATATGCCAAAAAGAGAAGGGGACAAGGGGAAACCTTTCTCAACTACTATATTACAATTAATTTATTTCAACCATCCCTCAGTGTTCTTAAACTTGGAAATAAAATTCTCTTACAACATTATTGCAGTAGTTGTCAACCTGAAAGGGAATTTTATGTCTTCTAATCTATTCCAATGGTTAGTTCTAGGAACTATGTCAAAGGATTTTCTAAAATCATTGAGACAAAATATGAGATTTATTTTATTATTGTGACACCTCCATAATGATCCTAAGAATAACAAGGTTGTTCATAGTTGAATGATATCTCCTAAATTTGACCTGACTTTTAGTTATTTTTTTGTGGCTTTCTAGCCACACAGTGTGTTATTGCTTGAAGTCTCTCCTAAGGGAAAATTCCTAACACAATGGGAGAGCCTAGGAGAAACTAATAGGAAAACCACCCACTATCACTTTATTGGCCTTGCCTCTCACTAAGGTTAAGAAAAAGGTTTCCTAACCTAAGGCAGGACTCCCTAATGGTCAAGCTAAGTCAAGTCATTGAGTAAAGAAAAAAATATTTCTAAGTTGGCTTTTCTGTGGTTTGAAAAAATGGGACTACCCACTACGTAAATGTAACATCCCGCTCTTGCACACATTGAGCGAACTTATCCTTGAGGACACTTGCTTGCAAGTGATCCAGATTATTATACTATCGGTCTTTCGATTATGATTATGAGATATTATGAATTTGATGATATGTTATTTGGTCGTATTACATATACAGGTTCTATTGATTGGCTTCTCTTGAGTGTGCAAGACTTTGGACCTAGAGGATGAAGAGGCATTGATGAAACCCCTTGGACTCCGAATCGAGTCAGGGAGTGGACTGTTGGGTTAAATATTATTGATGTGACATATGTACATATGATTAGATGTTATGATGATTGATTGTTATTGTTGACATGATTTGTTGATGGATGCAGGTTGACGATAGCTTTCCGACAAGAATCACATGTGGAGTAGAGGGGTCACACAGGACAACTAGAGACTTGAGGGAGAGGTGTGGAAAGAAGCCCTGCCACAACCTACTAGCACTCTCGTCGTGGCTTGAACTGTAGGTTAATGATTACCTAGTTCAAGAAGATCCACGATGCCATGAGGGAAGACTGCGACAATCACTCATGATGATTCTAAGGGGCGTGAAATAAGGCATGGGCCTTATTCCTTAGAGGCCCTTAGTCTCCCAAAAGATCACTTGGCGGAGTATTGACTACATGGGTTTTTGATGTCTATCAATTCAGTCAAGAGGCAAGTGGCACCCTTGGAGCACGTAGTGCGTCCTATATGGCATGTCATGCAAGGAAAATGAAAATAGGCGAGTGGCACCCTTGGAGAACCTAGTGCGTCCTGAAGGGCACGTCGCGATTTTAACTGGTAAGTGAATAAACCTAGACGACCTTAAAATGAATGATGTGATAAGCAAGATTTAGAAACAATTTTCCCTAATAAAAATGTCGCCCAACCTAGTGAAATTAAAATCTAGGTCTAAGTAGAACATGTGGTCAAAAAAATAATAATAACAAATAAACATGTAACAAGAAGGGGGAGTAAGAAATTCAAATTATTTATTAAAAACAAAATTTTAATGGAGGATTAAAATTAAAAAAGGGAAATGGTTGTTTTATCTATTTTTGCTAATTTAATTTTAGATAAAAAGAAAAAGGGGTAATTGGTTGTTTCATCTACACTTGCTAAATTGATTTTAGTTAAAAAGAAAAAAGGGGGAAACTTAAAAGAAATGGGAAACTTAAAGAAAAAGGGGAAACCTAAAGAAAAGGGGAAACATAAAGAAAAAAACTGAATGTCTAACTTAGTAAGGAATCTTGCCTTTGGAACTTTCTAATTATGAACTCAACTAGGAATTAAGAAAGACACAAGTCATTAAGAAGTGTAAGGGAATATTGGGACACCTAGGAGCATTTTGAGGAATTCTTTTAGGTGGGTGAGGGAAATAGGAATAATTAATTAATTAATAAATTAATTTTCTAGTGCAACTAGGGGATTGGGCAACATGTGTACGGGGGAGGTTTTTCCTAATTAAAATTAATGAAAAAAGGGATTTAATGAGAATTTGGGAAACTAATTACTTAAAGACTCTATAAAAAGGATGGAGGAGGAGGAGTATGAAGATCATATTGAAGTGTAACGTTACACTGTTGAATTTTTGTCTTGATGAAACTTCTCTTGTGGGAGTTGGGATACCTAGATCGGGTAATGAGTGGTAGCTTGACCTTGCAAGGAAAATTGGGTTCTAGTGGTTCTCTGGTATTGTGTGTGTGACCCATTTGCATCTCAGGGGGCTCAGGGGGAAGAAGAGTAGCCCTAGCATTGGCTGGGAGGTACCGGTGAGGTCACATCAGTCGGAAAGCGGGATATGGACAGAGCGCGTGGCGGACAAAAACTACGTAGAATTCGTGTTTGGCTAAGGTATGTCGGTTTAAGTTATTACTTGCAATGAAATTTAAATTATGTATGCTATTTCTATGTGTGGGTTTATTGATTATTATGAAGAGATTGTGTTTTTATATTCTGTACCTTATCCCTTTAGTCATCAGTCCGTTCTTGAGCAGTCAGCCAGGAGCGGAATCGACGGTCATCACTTCGGTGTTTAAAGACCTATAGATTCAAATGCCCTTCTTTTATGTGCATGGATGATGAGTAAAGGATAAAGTTTCACCTAACTACCTACCCCTTACATATCTCTGGGTTTTCTCTTCTGGTTAATCTCTAATCTTTGTGCCTTCCTTGTGAATGAGTATCTTTGCTTCTTAATTGATTAAAACTCTGATTTTCTCTGCGTTTTAATTTACTAAAAATTTGATAAACCTCTGAGTCTTGAATGAAAAATCTCCGCGTTTTCTTGGGATTGACTACATCTGCATTTTATGGTGGTTGATTTCTTCTACGTTTTCTTATGATTGATTATCCCTGAGTTTTCTTGGATTCTTTACTCAGTCTTCACACCACTAATTTCTGGACGATTTAACTAGCCTTTACACAACAGTTACACCATGATTTTAATGGCTCATTACCTAGCTTTCACCCTATGAATTTCGTGGCCTTTACCATAGCGACTTTTAGCATTCTGGATAGCATTATATTGGTATCATTGATAGCGATATATTTGATGGAAGTGATATTAGTATAGTTGTATAATGTATAGTGATCTTTTGATATATTGTATTGTTGTATGTTTTATAGCAATATATTGTATAGCGATTTATTTAAAAGACAACACATGCATTTAGAAGACAACAATATTTAATTGAAAACATTAATGTATACCAACAATATCGTATTTAATAGACAACATTACCTCCATGCTCTGAAAATACAACAATACCACATCATCTCTGCATTTGGAAAGGTAGTGATATCAACGCTATGGTTTTTAGATAGTTAATATATAAATAAATAAAACAACAAGCGATTATATTTGAATGACATAAAATTACACACAATGGATTCTCTTTTATTAATAGACAGTGAGTCTATACCCTTGATTGATAGCGAATTCATGCATTAGCATGACCTCTGCATTTTTAATGAAATGACCTCTGCGTTTTTAATGAAATGATCCTCTGCATTTTTGATGAAATGATCCTCTGCATTTTGATGAAATGACCTATGCATTTTTCATGAAATGATCTCTGCATTTTTGATGAAATGATCTTAGTGTTTTTAATGAATGACCTCTGCATTTTTGATGAAATGATCTCTGTGTTTTTCCTGAAATGATCTTTGCGTTTTTCATGAAATGATATCAGGATTTTTAATGAATGACCTCTGCATTTTTGATGAAATGATCTCTTTGTTTTTCATGAAATGATCTCTACGTTTTTGATGAAATGATCCTCTGCATTTTTTTATGAAATGACCTCTACGTTTTCGATGAAAGGATCTCTGCGTTTTTGATGAAATGATATCTACATTTTTAATGAAATGACCTCTATGTTTTTAATGAAAGGATCCTCTTCTTTTTTCATGAAATGACCTCTGCGTTTTTCATGAAATGATCTTTGCGTTTTTTATGAAATGATATCAACGTTTTTAATGAATGACCTCCGCATTTTTGATGAAATGATCTCTGCGTTTTTGATAAAATGATCTCTACATTTTTAATGAAATGACCTCTGCATTTTTAATGAAATGATCTCTGTGTTTTTAATGACCTCTACGAAATGATATCTGCATTTTTAATGACCTCTGCGAAATGATCTCTGCGTTTTCAATGTATAATTGCAATAATGTGTGTATATAGATTTTGCATAGCGATATCATGATTAATAATCAACAATATCATACATCTGATAAACAACAACATCATACATCTGATATACAACCTTAGCATATATTTATTTTACAACAATCTCACATTTATTTAACAAGATAGTGTTATCATACTTTTAATGGACAACAATATTTTATTTGACAACAATATCTTTATTATCTTTCATTTGTTAGACAACGAACTCATTAAGGGATAACAATATATTTTAGACAACAAAATCATTAATATATAACATTAGTATTAGACAGTGATACTATTAATGGATAGCAATATATCATTTCGGATAACGAATTTCTTTACAATATTGTTTTATGATTTCTTTACTAGATAGCGAATCTTGTTTTAAAAGACATGTTCCATATTCGTTTCTGTTTAAAGGATAGCGAACTCATCCTTAGGAAAATACTTATATTGTTTCAGTTTTATATTTGAAAGAAAACAACTTTATATTTAAAGACAACAAGTATATTCATATAAGATAGCGATATAGTTTCATTTTGAAATAGTGATATAAGACAATGAATTCATATAGTTTCAATTTCAATGGCAATATAACCAGTTATTGATGATTTAATTATGAGTAAGGAATTTACCCCCTTCGATTAGATTAACAACAACTTTTGCATTTAGATCAATGGTTTAAAGATGTTTAATGCGTTGATCGCCTCTAATAGTTTTTTCCTTATGTTAATCTTAATTGTTTAATTTTAAGTACTGGGATTATCACCTTATAGTAGCCTTAAATGTTATCCCAACAAGGAACTAGATAAGGACCTATTGAATTTTTGAATGTATTTTGTAAGGTTGTTGCATTGTTGGATTTTATGTTGGGAAGAAGGGTTGGAATTAGTCTGGGTGTGCATGGGTCCCTAGTGCACCCATAGCCCTGTGATAACATGATTTCTTGAGATTGGATCGTTGCGTGCATGGATCAAGAAGCGCACACAATAACCCGAATTAGGATCGTGCGCCACCCGATGTGGTTGAGACTATTGATTTTATGGTGGTACTTGTTTTGTAACTCCTGTGTTTGTCTCTCGCTCGCCTAGAAGGTTCTATTTACTGGTCGTCGAAGCCATTGTGTAGGTTCGTTGATGTTGTCCTTTAGCTGGTAGGGGTTGTCTTGCTGGTGTCGAGCGAGTAGTAGTTTTTATCTACCTATTGATTGTTGCATGTTTCATCCAGTGGCATGATGTGCTAGTATGTTGAGTCATTTTTATATGTTGCCTAAATGTGTAATTCATGTTCATCGTCAAGTCGTGTCGATTAATTGTGGTAGTTCATTGCCCTCCTACTAAAAAAAAAAATTGCACTCGTTACGCATCGCATGTAGCCATAACGAGCGGGGTCATTACAGTACATGTGAATAGGTATATCAAATATTCGATTATAAACAAAATTAATGTGAGATTAAACTTAAATTAATGAACTTATTAAAGTTATTCTTGAAAATGAAAATAAGTCTTTTTCAAAATATCACATACAAGGAAAATCACAATATTCAATCACAACATAAAATCTTGAATTTGTATCAATTTCACATATATCCAATCACAAGATAAATCACAAAATTCCATTTGCAATAGAGTGTCGCATATCATTGATTAGCATTGTCATGAGACCAATCAAAGGGTGCTAATTTGTTTTAGGTGATTTGAATTAGAATTAAGTGATACCATTCAATGCCATTGTACTTATGAGAGCATATTGAAAATCAAATAAATGATTCCATGATTTTAATAAAGCTATTGATCCAACACATGTCTTCAAGTGTGAAGACACCAGATTCAAAGACACTTGCAAATCTTGACCACGGAGTAGTAACTTGAGACAAATGATCAATATTAATGCTACCACAAGTTCATTATTATTAGTAAATAAGTTATGCTATGAGATGCAACTCCAACCAAATATCAATAATGCTCAAAATATCAATGCTTAGAACACTCAAACATTGCCAACATGTGTGTTATCTTGAACACATGAAATGAGTTTTTAAGATATGTTTTCTACTGTCTTCAAGGCTAAAAAATATAATGGGGTGGAATTTTATTAGGGTGCTTTTATCATGGATTATAAGTGTGTCATTCTGATTACTAAAGAGACCATAAACTATGCAAATATACTAGTGCCAAAACCCTTGAAACATAGAACAAATTTAATGTGACGTTGGCACAATTAATCGAGTTGTTGGATTATCTTTTGCATATGTTTTTTTTTAGAGGTATTCAAGATAAGAAATGAGAATAAAAATTGCAAAGAGAAATGGAGAAACGAGCTTAAAACAATGTGCCCTTGTGCAGGTCACAAACCCTTATTACCAATGTTAAATGATGCCAGAAATTACTTCATGCATTCAAATTTGTTTTAAGCTGGGGATGGAAGAGTTACTATGCCACAAGCTACAACAAACTCATAATAGACAACTTTTAGATCTGAAACAATGACCTCAAACCTTGGACACCCAAATTTAGAAGGTGAAATTTAGGTGCCAAGGAGGAAATTCGTTTTACTTATCTCATCATTTATGTGTTTCGTTTGAGTATATAGACCGTAGAACACTTGGCACAAAAATTTGGTGAAATTCCCTTGAATGAAAGCAAGGTTAATGTTGGGTATGTGTTATATTATTTTCATGGTTATCCTCACATATGATGCATATCTGTTGGTAGGCCCCCCCTGCTTGGGAGTTTGGGGGCGAATCCCCCCCCCAAAACAATTGGGCGATTGCTTGGTCCATTTTGGGTAGTTTTAGCACATACTATTTTGTCCCATGGTTTTCTAATTCCGTTTAAGGAATTAAGGTTGTAATCTAATATAGGTTAATGGATTAAGGTTTTGGGTGCCATGGAATCATATATATTTTGTAAAAGGTGAAGTTAATACACTGAAGTTAGAGGTGCGTCTCTAAACATTTGTTGGTTTTCCCAGTTAAGGGTTTCTAGAGTAAATTTCTGAGTACTATGTGTGAATGTTATTGTTTTCTTTTTGTTTCGTAAAGGATATTTGTGTGCATTGATATATTTTAAAAGGTTTAAAATGTACATTTGGCATCAAAGAATTTATTGGATTTAGGGGTATGCCCTTGTTGCTAAGGGTTTAGTTATCTTGGGTTTGTGATAAAATTGGTTTTAGTGGGAGACCTGTAGTGGCGATTCTTGTGGTGAAAGAGAATGTCAAGTAGTTCTAAAATAAATATCAAGAAATTTAATGGGAAAATCTTTGAGCTTTGGAAGCTTAAGATATAAAATCTTTTGGTAGAAAAAGAATAGTGGGTCGTTGTGGATCCTGGTACTGCACCTATCAATATGTCAATAAAAGACTAGGTGAAGTTGTATAGGAAGGAAAATAGAAAAATCTAATCATGTCTTTTAGATTTAGTGTTACTGAATGTCTCGACAGAAGCTACAACCAAGGTGTTATGGCATAAGTTAGGGGCTTTGTATCAGTCTAAGTCCCTAGTAACCAAAATTTTCCTTTAGAAGAAGTTGTACCTCTTGAGGATGAATGATGAATAGTTAGTGACAGATCATATAAATTCCTTTGATACCGTGGTAAGTTAATTGTTGTCTATCAACATTAAAATTTCTGATGAAGATAAGTTCATTATTTGATTGTGTTATCTGCTAGATTCATGGCATAGTTTTCTAGTAGCTATTGGGAGTAATGCAACCACATTAAAATTTGATGATGTGGTTTCATCCTTGTTATCAGAATAAATGAAGAGGAAAACAATGGATATTCAAAGCATGAATGCCTTATTGTAAGACTATTTTCCCTAGATAGAAATAGAAATAAGTCCTTTAGTGGGAGATCTAAATATAGAGGTAGATCTAAATATCCAAGAAAATCCTTAAGGAAATGTTGGAAATGTGGTAAAAATGGGCATTGTAAGAAGGATTGTATATCTAAAAGTGTTGAGAGAGGGAATGGATCTATTGATGTTCCTTCCATAGAAGGGAAGACCTTCTCAGAGGAGGGAGGGGATGTGTACTTGGCTTCTTCAATCACACATGTAGATCATGATATTTGGTTGATTGATTTAGGTGATTCTTTTCATATGAATCCCCGCAGGGGTGGTTATGCGAATATGAAAATTATAATGGAGGTGACATATTCCTAGGGGATGAATTGACATCCATAATCATAGGACGAGGAAAAGTCAAGTTGCTTCTCAAGGATGGAAGGATTAGAACACTCCCCAAGTTTTTTCACATTCCAAATATGGCTAGAAACTTGATATATGTAAGTAATATAAGTGATGCAAGTGTACATACTATGCTTGAAAAGGAAACTTGCAAAATGGTTCGAGGAGAGATGGTGTTGATGAGGGGAGTTCGTAATGGAACTTTGTACAAGTTGTTGGGAAGAACTATCAGTAATGGGTGTAAACATTTTTTTATTCCCAGGGGTGGAAATGAAGAATACGAAACCCCTACAATGTCTAGAGAAAAGACAATGTTGTGGCATCAAAGACTAGAACATATTTGGGAGACGGGCCTTTGATCATTACATGGTAAATGTATGGTTGAAGGTATGTATAATTTCACATTGGATTTCGAGTTCTATGAACATTTCATCTATTGCAAAAAGAATCGAGTAAGATTATCATATGGAGCTATAAGAGAAAAGGGAATCTTAGAGTTAGTACATAGTGATATATTTGGACCTATGTCTGTTCCATCACTAGGTAGATTTGTGTACTATGTTTCATTCATTTATGAATTCTTGAGGAATACATGTATTTATTTCCTTTGAAATAAATATGAGGTCTTTGGTAAATTAAAAGAGTTTAAGGCTCTTGTGGAGAATCAAACAAAGAAAAAAATAAAGGTTTTGAGGATAGATAATGGTGGAGAGTTTTGCGGGAATTAATTCGAGGAATTTTGTAAAAAGTGCAATATAGAAAGGAAGAAGACTAATCCATACACACCTCAATAGAATGGGGTTGAAGAAAGGATGAATAGCATGCTAATGGAAAAATCAAGGAGAATTCTTAGTGGTGCCAGGTTAGGATAGGAATTATGGGTAGAGGCAATGGGTACTACATGTTACCTAGTGAATCGATCACCCTCATCCGTGTTGGTGGATTTTTTTTTGCATGAGGCATGGAATGGTAAACCAAGATTTCTTGAATTTCTCATATTTTTTGGTTGTGATTATGAGTTTAACCTATTTGGAGGAGAAATCAGTTGGATGAGAAAGAGACAATCTGTAGTGGCACTCTCAACTATATAAGTTGAATACATGGCAACTACTCATGCGAGTAAGGAAGTTGTATGGTTATAGAGTTTGTGTACATGTATTGGGTTTGTAAAACAAGTTGTAAGGTTAGATTGTGTAATATCCCTCGACCGAACCCAATTGTAAATGTAATATAAATATACTTAAGTTGGTGAGCTGTTTTGACCTCATTTGGTAATGCACATCATGTGGCATAGTGCGCGCATCAATTGCGCAGTAAAATGATGTAATATGCACATCGCATGATATCACGTGCAGTAATTAAGGTGCACGCAGTATGGAGGACAATGAGCCTCATGTATATGATATGTGTTATAGGCTGGTGAGACGATTATTATAAGTTGGGATGCTTATGTTTTGGTATTAGGCCAGAACGCCTAGATGTCAAGGGCCAATGCACCTACTTTGTACATGACTCATGATTAATATAAAATGCATCGCTGCACACATACTGACCATGATAAAAGAGATGGGGGACTGAACTTCACTAGTTAGGGAAAGGGAGGGCCAAAAGTCAAGGGAATATTACATTAATATTCCTAAAACGTAAAGTATGGATAATTATTTTATCCTAAGTTCTAAAGTTGGAG